>JBBPTP010000016.1:23395-55363 GCA_038094195.1 Pulveroboletus aff. carminiporus | reverse complement strand
GCACGGACAGGACGGCAAACGACCGGAGTGCCATTAGGGAACTGTAGCTAAGTTTCAAGGAACGGACGAGTTCTTTACTGTCGACGACGACCACGAGCGAGTTGCAAAGTGAAACAGGTCGACGTGGGACTTGTTGTCAGTGTCCGTGGGAATATAGCACAAACACGACCACACACTCCTCATAAAGCCTATCACATCCTCCTACCGATCACCCACTGGCTTTACTCCACACCCCGAACCGCCTTGGGCGAAATAACGAGCGTCCTTGTCCGCGTTCTATTGATTACAAACGCGCCAATTTCCGCGCGACACCTCTGGTCAAATTGGTCATCTTGACTGTCAGCATTTGTCGAGCTATTCCCGCAGTCCGTGCAACCCTCAGGGTGCAAATTACATTAGCCAAGACACATCCTTTTGGTCGCGTCTCCCCCCGAGGCACGATAGGCTCGGCGCTCCTCTTTGCGACCCATGCACGTCCGAGACACGACTGTTCGGATGCTCAGAGCACGACGCTGCCCATCGCGCCACCACTGACAGTGTCGCACCGTCGGTGTGAGCAATTCAGAGATCGTGATGCCATCCTTTCCGTCTTTTGAGTCGCATTGTAATCATCTGACCCCCTTTCAATGGTGAGCCAAGGCCATGGGTCCGGCAATTCATTTCACCTCGACTTTATCTGTCAAGGACTTCGGATGGGGTAGGAAATACCTTCCTTGGTTCTTGCACTCTTAATTGATTACTTCGTTGACCAAGTCCCTCGGGAATGAACCTTCTCTACTCACATGTCCTCGTTGCACTGATCTCCGTACCTGTCGTATCACATCTTGAATCGATCGACCACTGTCACATGAATACGTGCCAACCTGAACACAAGACGCAACCGCCCTATCCATGGATATTCATTGAAAATATTCTCCCGCTCGACAATTTCCGCCTTGACCGAATCTGTCTTCCAACCAGTATGGACATGTCAATCTTCCATAGGTGGCGTTTCATGTCTCCTTCATATATCCTCCCTTATCAATAATCCTTTCTCCGTGTCATGCAACTGGTACACACCCTTACGTTAATTTCACACCCATGTGTAGGGAGATAGTTTTATGCCTTTGACCCATTTTTCCCTTCCCAGAGTGTCCTTAGATGACTTGGTTTGTTCGTCCACGTTCTGTCAGGCCATCTTTGCGAGCCCCAGTAACTCTGACTGTTGGTTTCGGGTTCGTTGAACAGGTGACTTGACCTCCCGTTTTGTTCTAGTCATTTGTGGAACTCCCTCGTGTACAAACGTTGCAGGTGAGTCTAGACCCCGCCTGGCCTTCTTGAATCATTTTCGGTCTGTGGACACTCCGCGTGAGGCATGTACACTGTTTGATAGGAAGAGAACGAGCGGCTGCACCTCTGTTTCCAACAGAGCTTCTCATTCGCACAAAGCAATTGCATCGCCACGTATCATGACAGACCGCAGTCTAGTCGGCCCCGGTCAAAGCCACCATCAACCCCCTTATTACTGCTTTTATATCTCGTGGCTCATCCGAACATCCCTTATTATCCGGTTCTCACATACACGGAACCCAAAATCGCAGTTCAAGGTTATCTTCCCAGCGCTCTGTCGCCCACCTGGCATATTTGAATATGCACTGATACTGGCGAACACACGCCTCCTGGACGTAACACACTCAAGATGAGACTCCTTTCGTCAAATCTCGTAATCGCCCTGTAGCATGTACATGTGCAATCATGCGTGGGCATAACAGAGGACATGACATCTGAATGGGGTTTCTATTCGAGGCATGAATCAAAGTTAACTCGCATAGCACACAGCTTGGCCGAACCGCGCCGACGACCTTTACCGCTCTATACGCGATCTGCGAAGAGTGATGCGCACATTCATAACGCCGCGCCAAGTGCTTCGAGACAATTTCCGCAGTTAAAGACAGCTGACCGTATTAAATAACGGGCACGATGCAAAGTACGACCTGGTGACATCAAAACTCCGTTCATTAGCTGTTCATTAATGTCCCGATAATCCTATTGGATCAGTTTTCGACACGCTGAAAATACCTCGAATGCCTTCCTGGCCGACGGCACTGAGTGTACTCCACCGGCCGGCAAACGTGGATCTGCTGTGCAGATATCCTTCGAAAACCCACGTTCCACTCCCATCGTCAACAGCAGCGCTTTTCTATTCATGATTGAGCGATGAGACTAGGCCATCTCAAGGAAAATAGAGCATACCGGCTTTCTCGTCAGAGTTATCAAACCATCGGATAATCGAACGCGTCCGATAAAGCTATACGAGCCCCAAGCTGTCTCAAATCGACGGGGTGTCTATGACGAGCCGTGAGCACCAGATGCCTCATCAAGACAAAAGGGGCACACTTCGCCTGTGATAACGACATCCAGGGCGTGACGAAGGTTCCTACCGCTCTCGGACGCGCCGCTAAGGTGGACCGGCTCGTAATGGTAGGTGTTCGCCGTGTTGCCGTCAGAAAACTGAATTTCCTGGCGGAAAGCAGAAAAAATATGACAATCGTGTGTGCGGAATCGAGAAAATGAATACCCACTGTGGATTCTTCCTCGCTAGCAGCAAGATTCTGGACGACGTGTCCGTCAAAACCATCTTGGGTTTCGATAGGCAATGGCAGCCATGGGCTGAACGTGACATACTCTTCCAACCGAAACTGGATGGGTTGTCGACACAGGAAATCAAAATCCTGACGACCGTCAGGGTTGGGAGTGCCTGCTGAGGGGCACGAAGTCAAGGGGGCAACCTGTCCGGAACGTCAGTCGCACTGCATACCATTTCCTAATCCGAGAGCTCGCGGACCATATAGCAGCCTTCCCAAACACCGGTCAGCAATCCCGGAATATATGTTAGGAGTTCCCAAGCCTCGGTCGGTGCATGCAAGTGACGGGCTATGCGATAGAAGGCTTCATCATGGATGCTACTTCTTGATGGCCGTTGCCGTTCTCTCGCGAGATCCGAGCTTGATTCACGAACCTGACACTGAAGGAAGGAATCTGCCGCAAGCGGCGTCCTTCGTGAGGTGACCGCAGCGAAGTCAGCCATAGTGGGCCCATGCCGCTCTGTCAGGTCTGCGACTGCTCGGGTCGGGGGTAGGTGTGGAGGAACCTGCAGAGGTGTTGCCTCCAAGAATGCAAAGGTCAAGAAGACCGAGGCGGTCAGGAGATTAGGTGTGGATATAACGAAGCAACTATAGTAGCTCGTATGTGGCAAATGGGCGTCGAATTCATCGCTAATTTCGCTGGTAACGGTAGGCTGGTCGGGTCCTCGGTCCTACGATCTGCTGGTGAATAGTGAGATTACCCTGTTCTGCCGCGCCACTTACGTTTGTCGAGAGGTACTGCGATACGGTCAGTGTGAGTGTATGTCATGTAGTCATGTGCACACCTTTGGTGCGGTTATCGTGTAAGGGCGAAGTAAATTTAGAACTTGATTACGATCCCCCACTGGCAAAGAGGATATCTGGTCTGATCAGGGTCGTTTAGAAGCGGGGCTCATGGAATAGGATCTGAATGTGGATTACTGTGAGACAGTACCAAGCACGCCACCGAGATAGCCAAGGCCAGGACACGCTCGTCGTGGATTGCTTGCGAATGACATTCACGGAGGATGCGTAATATCCAATCCCCGACGCCTGCGGTCCAAAGTTGAAGTTCATTGAGAACATCACTTTCCAGGAGCATCAGGTATGTCGTCCATAAATCTCCTACGATATACTGGCTGTGAACTTGAGAGTGACGTATCCGGCGCAGCACGCGCCGACGCACTCGCAGCTCCGAGGCTAGGCACGTCGTCGTCCTTGTGCAATGTCTTCCGCGGCGAGAGTAGCCGTTGAGGTCGAACCTCTCGCGAAAAATGCGTGCGTAGAGCTGCGGACAGGACTCGAGGGAGAGGAGACGATAGATGTGACGACAGGAGAGCAAGAGCTGAAGGAGCGCGTCGAGGGCTGAAGTGGGTGAGGGGTCTACGGTGAAGAAGGCTACGTGCGTTAGCACGTCGAGAGGAACACGCTCGAGATACGAAGGCATTGAATGACGAAGGACGGTCCGAGCGAGAAGCCTTAAGTACTTGTGACCCATGACTGTGCGGCGGAATGCCGTTCATAGCGTAACCAGATCGCCGCATTGTTGGATAGGGAACTTGGCCTTTCCTGTTGGGAAAATCATGCTCAATGGTCGCATTGCAGCGTGCAATAGCAAATGCACTTACACACTTGAGATCAGATCTCGTATTTAAGGCATGGTCTCGCTCACCCGCGTGCCTGGTCGTGATTTCATTTAGCCACCTTGGCTCTCCTGCGGACTCGGACGGTGGCAGGGCCCGCTGTTAGCTTACCAGAAGTGACACAGCTATACGAGGAGAAGCGATCGTGACAGATTCTGATCCCTCGCGAGTCTTGTACCTTCTCCCAAGCTACGGGTGTGTGAGAAAACCGGCGAAGGGATCACCAAGACATCTAGGGCTCACACCTCACCACTCCATGCCCACCTGCAACATACCCGCCACAGCGCCACCAAGTAGGCCCGATGGGAGGAACCAGTGCGACAGCGGTTTCGATCCGCGCCGAGCTTCGTCATATGCATAACGCAAGTACGTCTTTGTGTGAATGCCAGACCCTAATTTCGAAATGATAGACAAGTGCCTGTGACATGCGGCTCGTGAGGGCCAGTGGCATCCGTGTCTGTCTGTGCGCGTGTTCCAGGCGGAGATGAATGCGTTTTTTTGCATGAACGGCTCGTATTACTGTGGTTGCCCTACGCCGTCCCAATGCGGTCGCGTGGAGTAGCGTGGAAACCGTACCTATCGGAAGCGCTACCTGGCTGACATGGAGATGAGCCCCTTTCAGAACGCAGCACTGGATTCCCCATTCAACATCGTGAAGCTAACCTTGTCCCACTGATCGGGGTTGACGTGAACATCACGCGCCATGGCCAGCGATTCGCCTTGGTCGGCATTTTTCAGGTCGCCGCACACAGCTTGCAACATGCAAGCGTTTGATTCTGATTCATGTATCGCCTCTGCAACCAGGTTGAAATTCCCTCCACTCGGCCATCGCAATCGATTCGAGTTCACATCATCCGCATCACATCCTTGCCATACAACTAATACAGCCATCAGTTTTCGCAGTAGACATACAACAGCCTCTTCGGATATTTCTTCACCACCTAGACACCTCCAACCTAAAGCTCTACAAACAACCGTTAGTCGACAAACGACTGGATTCACGTCTGGCGTACTCTGCATAGCAGCAACGTCCGAGCTCTGGACATAGTCTTCAAACTCTGCAATCTTTTCCTGCAACTCATCCAAAGACACCAACTCGTCCTCTGAGAACCAGCACTAAGTCTCCTGAGGAAACACCGATGCAAACAGAAACTTGTACGAACCGACGACGAGGGTGATTTGTAACTTTTTGATACCATAGCCGATAGTGACCAATTTGCTCGCCCCCCACACGAGGCCTTCCTGTTGGATTGATCGGACAGACTCCTCCAAGGCTTGCATATCAGTCTCATCATCCCAAGGCTTGACTTCCAGGGTGACAACGGACTGTTGCAATTTGCGTTAGTAGTCACGTGACGTCCGTCAAGGTGATACGGACCTTGGCGATCGTCTTCGGTTTGGCAGCCTTCTTTGCGTTATACGCAGCGACGCGTTCAGCCTTGATTTTCTCGGCTTCTTCGTCTTCGTCCTCATCTTCACCAAAGAGGTCGATTTCCTCCTCCTCCTCCTCGGCAGCAACAGGGGGTGCAGAGCGCTCTGCGGAGGCGGTCTGCGTGAATGCCTGCCCTGCTGTACTGCTGCCGGGCAACGTGTCGAATTCGGTGCTATAAGACGTGATGTGCGAGTACCACCTCACCACATGCGGGTAGGTGGACGGGACTGGGACAGTGACTGCCTTGTAGACGTGAACGTCAGCTTGGGAAGGCGTATATCTAAAAAGGCGTTGTGGTCAACACGCAGTTCATTTATTGAAAAAAACCGACAAGATCAGATAGCTAAGGTAAAATTTGTCTGCATGATGGTGCAGCGGTGTCTAGTCGCTTCTTGGAAACACGGACCATAGCGTCATGTTCATCAGGCGTGATCGGCATGCAGAACCGAAATACTGGAAGGAGTTGGACTCACCCCTCAACGTAGGACCTCGTGGTAAGGTGCTGCTCGAGTGCGCCGAGGTTGGCAGACATGTTGATGTGTGAGACGACTGGCAGGAGGATTGCAGTGGGATGACCGGGGTGGAGAGAAATCGATCCAACGTTTTTTTCTGATTTCGGTATGTCTGTTTAGGGTAGGCTCGCGTGTGTTTTCACTGCTCGTCGTTGATTGGCTGGGTCCAAGGGTACAGGCAGTGGGCGCTGGAGCACGCGGGAAACTCGACACAACGGTATGTCTGAGGTGGACCTACATACTTTGTCGACACCAACCACTTGGTATGCCTCGTGTGGCTGGGTTTCGCGTAGCACCTCACTCAGTTTCGACGACTCATGCTCTAGGGAAGAATTCCCGATTACTTTCGGCAATCAGGACCTCGTGCCTGGATCCTGGTGAGCCGCATAAGGCGATGGTACGTTCGTCGACAATATTGATCATGGTATTGTGTGCACAATCACTCCTCCTGTGGCTGCAGGGCAGATACGGTCGGCGCTGGAGGCACGTGCTGGCAAAGCGATAGCGCATGAAACCCGCGAGAAATTTTGGTGTCGAAAACTCCCTGAGCATCAATGAAACCAGGGATCGGCGGTGTATGACGGGTGTCAGATACGTGATCGGCCAGTCAGACAGCTACGCCTCTGGTTTCCGGTCCTCCGGCGAATGTCATCGTCGACGACACTTGGGAGGCGGCACGGTCATCCTGGTGTCGTTTTTCGGTACAGCAACAGTTGTGCCGGTTAAAATTCAACGGAAATTGCTCACCAGCGTCGATAGTTACACATGGGACGGACAGGCTGTTATCTTGGCTGTGTTCTTGCTTTGACGCGCTAGCTGGCCTATTTTTACTCCGCTGCAGGCCGCTCAACAAATCGGAACTTGGCTTGAAAATTTTCTTGTGATGACATGGTTCAAGGCTAGTAGATTTTCGTCCATGAATTCGCAACTAGCAATCAGTGGGTCGTCCATTCGTCTCACATTGTCAGAATTTGCGAGGCCCTCGAAATATGTAGTGATGTGGCTGCCTGATCTAGACCTAGCGATCGACGTACTCGCTCATAAAAGGATATGTGTAATGGAAGTGCTCCATGATCACGACACTAGTACTAATCCGTTCAACGTGAATCAGTTGGTCATGCATCACGTTCCAATCCCATAGAAAGACGAGCTTTGTTATCCCACTGGAAGAGACTCGTTCTCAGGGAATGTGATATTAATCTCTGGCTTGTGAATCCTGGAAGAGAGTTCCTGCCACCCCGACACGCTAACATGTAGACGATTCGAAGGAGGCCTCGTTGAATGAATGACTCGACTCCGACGTCACCGAACGACTGTTTACGTGGATCCCGCCAAACATGTAATCGGCTCCCTGAGCTTCCTGTCTTCGACGTGCTCGCTCAGGGGATCACACCATCTCTGGCTCAGTGGCTCAGCCGCTCAAAACTCCAATGAAACGGACATGTATGGACTTCGTCTCGGTTCGGGGTCTTTGGTGTGGTAGCGGCAAGCGTAAAAAAAAACATGACAGGTTGCCGGCCCCAATATCGGTTCATCAATCACCACATCCAATGTTTCTTGTTCTTCCGCCGAATTCTTTGTGGTTAACATTCCTAGTAGATTAGTTCTTTGGACTGGTGTGCTCGCTCGGTGATGGGTCCGCTGGGTTTCAATTCAACACCACTTTTTCCTGACCGCGCCAATCCACATGGCTGGCTCCGATCCTCTGAATGACGGGCCGCCCAAATGTCTCGGCCATTCCCAGAAAAACTCAAAAAAGCGTCGGGTATGCATACTCTTCATGGATTCCAGCTCAGTTCTCCTGGCAACTGATTTCGAAATTCACTGAATGCCCGCGTCGGCTTGCTCTCAGCGAAACTTTGTATGGCCAAGTGAGTCTGCGGGGGATCCTGCAACGATTGGCGGAGCAGCCAGTCACAAAATCGCTTGCGGGCTCAGGGGTCACATATGTTCGGGCAAACCGTGAGTTTGGTTCAAATCTGAGATTTATCGTCATTAAAGGGAGAGATCCCTCGTGCCCCGCGCGCGTCGGGATCCCCCGAAGAAGGTTCCGAATACACATGCCGCGATCGCCTATGTAGGTTTTTTTCTTCATTAATCGGATTTAACCGGTAAGTTTGCAGCTCAGAAACTAATATCGGGTGCACAGAGACAGACCAAATGTGCTTTTGCCCTGCCTGCCAACGACGGCGTCTCTTGACCGGAGTTCGCGATGCTACGCTTACGCTCGTGGGACGTCCCACCATGCCGTGATGGCGGTCTAACCCTTCCAAGAACACTCCAAGACACCGTCTCGTCATGAATCTGTACATATTACTTATGCCTGCCTCTCCACCCTCGCTCACACACGAGCATGCCCACGGATTTCTTCAGCATACCGCGCGAAGTGATACACGAGATTGCCATCCAAGACACCCCTTGCATTGCACCTACTGTTTTCCGCCCACTCCACCTCACCTGCCGGATGTCACACGCGATATTGTCGTCGAACGCCGGCGCCCCTTTCTATTCCCTGCTGCCCTTTGACAAGTTCGATTTATCCTCACCTCGCCGTCATCTGTTGCGAGACAGGCTGGAGTTTCGGCACGTGGCGGAAGAAGTCCAACAACGTTACATTGCTCTACAGATGATACGGAGGAGAGATATATGGAATCCTAACCTGGTGGAGGCGTTCGCGACAATTTACGTCATGCTTCTCGAAGACGATGGGCGCAATTGGGAGCAGGTCCTTTGGGCCGGTTTACCCACCTTTATACCTATCTTCATGCGTGAGCGTCTGCTCGAGGGCGCATCTGATAATCACGGATGGCCTCTGGAAAACGAACTCAATACGCTGGCTACTGCCTTGTTTTGGTTGATCAGCTCCCAAGGTAAGTGTGGTCTAGTTATGCCGTGCGGACCGGCACCACTCTCATCATCTCACGCATAGATCGCCTTGATCAAGAGACGGACGAGTTCAGAAAGGAGATCATGACACATCTCGCTCCGTTCGCCTTTGCGGGCTTTCGAGTTCGTGCATTCCCCATTTATCTGTTTGGGAACTGACATAGCAAATCAAGTATCCGTGCTTCACCTCCCCCGAGGATCTGTTCTGCACATCGCAGAGCACATCCAGGATTGGCTTATCAAACTACACCAGTTACCGAGCCAGCGGGCCTTGCAAAATCACACTGGATTATTTTGGCCAAGCGACTACCTTGTGTTTGCCACCGATCGCTCCTTTTGCGATCCTGAGCTATTTCGCGCGGATAGAATATTTCCGTCTCAGAGTTCCACCTGAACTCCCGTTGGATCGTCAAGACGCTATTGCCAAAGGCATCCTTTGCGGACCCACGCGGGATGATATCGACGAGTTTAATGCCCGATGTGCGACACGATTGGCTAGTGGACGCTACAATGACTCGTTTGACGAACTTCTTAAAAGCCACAGACATGATCCAGACTGGCATCGTTCACTGGCTAGTTCAGATTCAGCATCGTCGTGTTCCCCTGTGATGTATTACATCCCCGGTACTTTTTCTGGACGCTGGCAGGGATCTTTTATAGTAAGTTGACCATCGAAGTAATTTTCCCTCAACCTCAGTCTTCCAGACCCCCTACGAAGAGGATTACCGATCAATGTTTTGCTCTACAGAAGCGCCATCACCGTTCCCGACCTTTGGCCGGTTCCCTCTGTATGTCCGGTTCCGCGAGTTGTATTGCTGCTCTCCCTCGAAGCCTCTGCCGGTTGCAGAGGATGAAATCTCATTCTTCAACGCCTTTTTGCCTCTCGGGTGTCAATGGCATGAAGATGAGGTAGGCTTTCGACCTTCCGTTTTATTCATACGTTGAACGGTGGACTTTGCAGTCAGGAATCGAGTTCATCGGTCCAAATAGCTCTTTTAAAACGCATTACACACCGCATCCGCGGCCTAGAGATGTGAGAGATGTCTCGAGTATGGGAATGCTGGATGTCATCATTACTGGAATAGTATGTGGACTTGCACTCGGTCTCGATTATTGAGTGACCGATTCTGTAGACAGAAGCACCATATGCCACGGCGTGGAATGGATACAGATATATAGGAAGGATTCGGCCATCGGATGGGCTCGTCGTGCTCTTGCGCGAACCAGTATGTAACTTGATCTGATACCATGCACATCTCATCACGTTTTACAGTTGGATCCTCAGCGAGTTGATCTCGGGCGTGCATTATTTAGAGGTTATGGTAGGTTTTTCGTGTGAGCTTTGGACAGGATTTGGCTCACGACCCTGACCAGTTATTTCGTCACGCAACTTTGTCGGCAGGTGGAGGCACATATCAAGTGCAGAGCAGCCAGCGGAATGGGAGTCCATATTCAGCCTGTGTAAAGAAGTAAAATTAATGTAAACCCGCGTAAATTACGTGCTACGCCCTAGGACTGGCGCGTAGCTTAAGTGCTTCACCTTGCGTTAGAGGTCGCGTGTATCAAGGGCGTCGCGGGCGTATTTCATGTCGATAGTGCCTAGCGTTCTAAATTTGGCAAGTGGACTGTGGTGCGGTGCAATGTGGCCAGTCCACATCACATCAAGGGCCGTCTTTACTAGAATGGCCACCTCCGAGTCGCTGGGATCCGTTCCCCAAGAAGTCCTTGAACACATCGCTTTCTTTTCAGCAACCCAGAGTCTCGTCGGACCCCCGTCGGGCTTGCTCTCTTTACTCCTGACGTGCCGCAGTGTTTACAAGGCGCTCTCCTTTGAAACTAACCCCTACCTCTACGCTCGCATATTCAGCTACAAATTTGACACAATGTCCGTCTTCCGTAGACTCGGCTCGCACGTCAATGCACCTCGGGTTCTCGCCGATGAGCTAAAGAAGAGGTGGTCATACTTGAAGCGAATCAGGGCACGCACACATTCTCGCATACGGCATCCGGAATCATGCCAACTGGGTCCAACGCTGATCGACCTACTCTGGTTAGCTTACCTCATGATGCTTGAGAACGATGGAAGAAATGAACGGCAACTGCTGGACTACGCTGAAATGGATGCTTGGCTGATGGAGTACTGGTTCGACGATCAAGGGGCGTCCTCGGCAGCGCATATGATTACTCGGCACGCTTGGCCGATTGAAGACGAGAAGAACTCTATTGCAATGTGGCTGTTTTGGCTTCTCATTCGGCCAGGTTCGTCTTCCTTGCGCCGGTTATAAGATCCGGACAACGAGCTTTCGCAGGTCTGATCATGCGGAGTATCGCCAGATTCCCTCATATGACGACTATTATGAGGCTGACTGCATTAGCGGCTAACCATGTTCGTTCCCCGTTGGTCTTTTGTTCTTATCCGCTTATCCAACTGTTCTCCAAGTACGCGATATCCCACCCGTCTTGGACCGAATTTCTACCCCGCGCCGAAGCAATGTTGGCACCCAGTGTTATTACGCATTTTTCGGAGACCTATCGATTGAATCCACCGACTCTCGCACCGGCGGCAATTCTCATTTTTCTTACCCTAGCATTGCGAGTATTGGTCCCTCCGCGGGCAGCTCATGCGGGAGCTAATTCACTACAATTCCCTGCGGCCTTTTCATCGACATTGAGAAGAAGTGAGGATTGGGACACGGACTGGTATCGATGTATCAATTTAGGCCAGTCGGATCGTTGTAAAGCGTTCACGCAAGCATACATCTTAGGCTGTATGGACGGCGTTTGGGAGGGCATCTTTACCGTTCGCATATGGATGTTGTCTGGCTCGATAGATTGGTCTCATTTTTTCTTTCAGTATACGGAATTCACTGCATACGCGAGGTTGCTCTCCGGAGGAGCGCCTCCCGTGCTTAACGACTGTTTAGTAGCCCACCATCGACAGACGTGGAAGCTACGCGAATATTACCTTGCTGAATATCAAGAGGAGAGATCTCGGCCTCTGGGGTCCGGTGATCCTTTGAAGGCGTACTTTCCCGCGGGAACTCGATTGCGGGAGCTCTCGGATTCTATCGAAATTCGCGAGCCAGGAAGAGATGTGGTTCGTTATTGGCGGGCATCCCATTCCAACCCCGATGGTCACAAAATAATAGACATCATCATCTTGGGAGAGGTATTGTGTTTCTCATCGTGGGACACGACTTTTCTAACTTTGAGCAAGGGTCACTCCGCTTGGGGTCAGTTCAATCTCTACGGTCGTGTGCGTCCTTTGGACGGCTTTATCAGTTTTTCCAAAGAATATGTATGATCGACCTTTATTGGATTGACCTTGATATTGATCGCCTCTTGCGGTAGGTTGAAGGTGAAAGAGGGAGGTGGTTGTACCGAGGATACCTGGTGGGCCACGTTGATGGGTATATTTCGGGTCGGTGGCGAGATACGCTGAGCCCGAACGGCATCCCAGGATATGAAGGATGTTTCGTGATGAGCAGGAGGAGATGACGGGGTGGTCGGATTGTAGCTCGCCGTAGGACAGGGGCGTGAAACTAGATGTCAAATAGCCGTACCGACGGAATGGGTGGGGTTTGCGGGCTTTACATCCGAGTCCTCATCATCTGAAACGTCGGCCCACCCGCATAAATATTCGATCTGATCGGAGTGAGCACTTTATGCCGTCAACTTGTCGTGGTGAGGGAAGCACACCCGGCTACCAAAGTCACGTTCCACCGAGGAGTTCGTATACAGGGACGTCATAGGGTCGGAAAATTCTATAAACTCTATTCCTGGGATAGATACAAAGTGATCAGTGAGCTATCGCTACAGTCAGCACAAATTAAGATAAGATAGAGTACGTATGGTTAACAAGAAGAATCTAAGGAAAGATGGAGGCCTGGAATAAAAAGGGGTATATGCAAAAAGGGTATATGATGATGCTCGTGACGAAGGATACACGCGAGGGAGAGGGGGGGCGTCTATTACGATTGCGATTATAGATGATCTTGAGAAGTATGAGTATTAGGAGATCTGATGATAGCGCGTTAGCAGAAGATCTGGTAACTGGAGATATAACTTACGATAAATATGTACCGGGACAAGTCAGCAAGGTGTATCATTGAAAACAAGCGCGACGTTCGATGGACGGTCCCGAGTGAGCGTGTCACAGGTACACCGTCCCTACGTCTCTGACTAGAATTCGAAGGGTTCACAAGACATGACCTGCACGGTTCAACGGACTTACCCTATCTTCGAGGACATTGGGCGCAAGGTAAATCATATCGGACCTGAGGAGGGGTGTGTGGTACAGGGCATGGACGCCCAGATTTACCCCTTTCACAAAGAACCAAGTGAGTGAATCGCGTCTGGTGCGTGTTACAGTAGGCGGAGTATTGGGTGCACATCTCCTCGATTTTTGGCTGAAGTCTGAAGTTCACCAGTACATACCTTTGCTATTTAACGGGGAGACGAGAACGTCATCCTTCTGTGTTCTGAGTGTACGGATTTGAGATCCATGAGTGTACCCAGTGGCGCCGTCGTTCGTCCAGTATCAAGGGGACACACTATGAACTCTGCATTGATTGGTCAGTTTTTAAACCGCTAAAATGGATATAACCGTCAAGCTAGGTCGCATGCTATACATATAAATGCATAAAAGATGAAACGCGACTTGCCTGTAAGGCAACGCTAGACATACGGTCGACGCTTCGAGGTAAGATCTGTGGCGGGGTGTCAAATGAAGGAGATCTAAATGTAAAGGGTATACACTGGAACGTCCCTCAGCATAGAGTACTGTGAGGACCCACAAAATAAAGTGCAGAGAGTATCGACACTAGGTTAGTTCCTCTGCTCGCAGTGTGCTCACCTCAGAGGAATAAGTACGCGTTGTGGTGTTGGACGTACTCGCCGGAATGCCGCCGGGTGAGCGTATGCCAATTGTGGCAAGTGAAGTATTCGGCTCGACTTCGCACAGCTAGTTCACAAAAACACGTTGCCTTGTGATCACCATATCGCTCCTCTCTGAGATGGAATTTGCGCCTGTGGGTCCTCATCATCTTCTGCGCCACTTCATTTACTGACAAGCCTTTGCCCAGCCAAACCTGAATATTGCCAAGTTAAAACGCAAGATGGACATCAGTGGTCTGACTCTACAGATCGCTGGGGAGAATGTTTTCGCAAAGGGAAGATTTTACATGCTGTGGAGGGTTGCTATTGCTTTCTCCCATCCTGCTTATGACGCGTCTCAAGCCATCGCTGTTAGGACGGCAACTTTATTGTCATTCAAGCCGAGCCGTGGTGGCGGCCCGGCTTCGTTCCGGATATCACGTTGTCTGTGGGCGACTACCTGGAAGAACATCGAGCACTCTGGCACCTTCAAGAGGTCATCCAGACCATGATTGACACCATCGTTCTCGACGGCGAGAACAACTGGGCATATCTAGTTCGCCTAAAGAACGGTACCTATCGCCTGGTCTACAAGAAGAGGCAGTTGATCCCCAATTGCTCAATATGGACCAAGGTAGGCACTGCACTGGTGTCTTATTGAATTTAACTCCCGCTGATAGGCCGACCGCAGGTAGTGGAGCTGGACGACATTGAGGTGCTCTATTACACTAGGAATGTTGTCAAAATTATTCACTATATTATCTCACCCAGCTGACGCGATTCGCGTCTGGACTATGTTGGGAGGGGGTCTACAAAGGTAGCCAATCATCTAGGTTTCTGGAGCGGCTCCTGATAATTGTACGTAGAGAAGGAAGTCGACATTTTGATCGGTTGGCAAGATGATTGGGGAAATTATGTATCCGCCGAAAGCCGTGGCCAGAAGCTCGTACAGTCTATGGGCGTAGGGCATTACTTCTTCGATCTCGAGGCTCACGTTTCTAAGAATGGGGTCATTGTTGGCATCATGATGGAGGCCTTAGTTGGACGTATGTTCTTCTCTGCTATGAATTATCACTGGCTCATTCAACACAGGATGCGTCACACCCGCTGATCGCTTTGCCGTCTTTGAGGCGGTAGCTGACATCCAACGGCACGGTATCTTCTTCTCATTCCAGATATGTGACATTTATATCACGGAACGAGGTGTGCGCTTCGCGAGCGCATCCAGTGCAAAGTACTACCGAGACCCCGATGCACTTGCAGAAGAAGCAAAAATCACATGGAATACACTGGGGAAGATCTTCAACTATATGGACGACGATCCATTGAGAGGTCGGTTAACTGGCTCTCGCTCAATGGGCTCAACCGCCTTTATCATCCCTCGCCTACCTTCCCCAGGTCGTCCTATAACTTTGACGCCTGAAGAGGCCATCATCCGTTGGGTCTGGTCGATTACGACGTCCGACACGTTCTGCCGCTTTCAAAATTCTGCATTCGTGAAATTGCATACGCTGTATAGTTCATCTGAACACTCCGCCACTCGCCGTGACAAGCGGATCAAGGGTGACAATAGAGCTCTTCTCCCTCCTGATGACTTCTCCGGTGAACCTGAAGTCCCCATTGCAAGAGCTGAATCTGTGGATGAACCTCTAGTCGTCAATCGCATCTTAGTTGCACGACACCATCCTTATGCGCGCCCAGTGTCGAAACGGTTGTTGTTACCTCGAGAATCTGACCTAACGTCACCAACAACTCCTTGAGGCACAATGGCCCTGACAGTTGCGGCTGCTACTCCACCTCCATATATCACAATGTCTCTTTTGAAAATGCGCCTTCATCCATTGTTTGCTTTATATGCTGTATACACAGTCAGGTACATATGTTTTACACCCTAGGTGGATCATAGACAGAGCATCTATTATAACCGAGGCTGATTTACCTATTTAATTGTTAGCATCTATCTGATCCAACGCGCTAGCCAAGCCCAGCGAGGAACTCATTGTTCAGGCTTTTAATGGGGTTACTGACAAGCACCAGAATTATGAAAGTAGATGCAGACGTGCCTTTTGTCAAACAAAAACTTCGGACTGAAGTACGCACACAGGGAAAAAATGACTCATTTAAGCTGGGTGTGAATGAGATCCGGGGACGAAATTCGGGGTAGCTCATAAGCACTGTAGTTCACTTAGGGCATTAACCCGACGGGTCCGTGTTCCAGTGAGAGTAGACGTATAACACGATCACAGGGAAGAATATCCCACCAAGGAACCGGCATGAATGTCAAACGTTGAACATTGAACTGGAATAAACGCCATCAAGGCAGAGACAGATACGGCCGGACCATGACTGAACGCAGGCGGCACAGAAACATACGAGACGAATAACCTCCAGTGTGGGTACAGCGTTTTCTGTGGCGCACGTTTTTTGTGGCGGCTTGGACAAGAAGAATGGAGAGGATACTGCGTAGTGGTCCGCGTGGCGGCCGACAGTGTGGGGTTAGAAGTGGCGCAATCCCGCTAAACCTTCATTGGTTTATGCTCGTCAACGGTGATCGTCAATAGTGCGAGAAGTGGCGCCACGCCAGGACGCGTGGCGAACCTCAACAGGCCTCCCCGTAAGTGCTGAATATTTAAATGGCTACCTTATAATATTTGGGGAGGAAGTGTAGTAGATCGCGACATGGCAGTCTGGAATGTTGAAGATCGGGTTGTTTCCAAGATTGGTTCACTGAGTTGTTTGGCAGCAGCCTCGAAATCAAACAAAGGGGAAACAGCCTGAGATACGCTCGACAACCCCATAGTCATTGACCAACACTCCTAACATCACGCCACACGGTTATCAAGGTGGCTTGAATATACGGTTCACAATGTCGTTGTTGAGTGTCAGATGGCTTCTTCATTTCGTCAAGTTAACACAGTTGCAGTGATCGAGTCCCTCTCAGCACACCTCGGCAAGCATGTGCGACGCCATCCATGAAACGTACACCCTCAAAAACGACGCTTTCGAATATGCTCTCTATCCGAAAGCGGAGACGGGTTTCTATCCCTTCTTTTGACTTGGAGGCCGAGCTTGGAATTCCCACCACAACAGAGCCAGCCGTGGAAGAGACTGACGTGAGCGATATCTCGCCTCTTGCATTCTTTGGACGATCGTCATGATGCTCGTTCCCAGGCAGATCGATTTGTGGCCATCCGGTCCCCTTCCTCCATACCCCTTCATACTACTCCTCGCACCAATCGCATTGCCAAGTCCTTTGGGCTTTTGGATGATCGTATCTTGACCTACACTGAGGGACCTGCTTCACCATCCGAAACAAAACTTCGGTCCATGCTACGCCGGAGTGTTTCTGAGCTCTTCAACATTCCTCGATCGACGTCTTCCGTCTCAGCGAAAGCGAATCTGGCCGCTCGTCGACAGTTCGTGATGGCCTTGGATGGTCCAGGTATCTCACGGGACCCGTTCGCGTTTTCAATGACGTGGTCTCGGACGAATTGCATCGGAGTAGCATTCAAATCCGATGTGTATTTCCAAAACCTTGAAACTCGCGCGATCGTACACTTGTGTCGTGTATCGGGGGACGACGGACCTGTCCATAGCATTGATTGGCGCGACGAACTCATCTTGGGTCTTGGTACAACGAGTGGTAATGTTCGCGTTTGGGATGCGTTATCGCTCACACAGGTTGCCGATTGGTCGGACGATAAATCGCCTGTAGGGGGAATGCACTGGAACGAGAACGTGTTAGCTATCGGAAGGAAAGATGGACGAGTGTCACTCTTTGACCTGCGAACGCCGAAGGAGGTGCGACAGACGAGAAGTCACAAACGACATGTACACGGTGTCAAGTGGTCATCAGATGGCAAATATCTGGCAACAGGGGATCACTCAGGAACCGTTCATATTTGGGATCAACGGACGACCAACTGCCTCACGTCCGGCGACAAGAAACTTCTTGCAAAACACGATGGACCAGTGAAGGTAAGGTTCAACGTCTTGGTCCCGTGCTGTCGTTGAATTGATCCTGGTAGGCAATATCATGGAGCCCATGGCAGAGCGGTCTTGTAGCGACTGGTGGGTCATTTCCGGATGGTGCAATACAAATCTTCGACATCAACAAACTCTCGACCGTTTCCCCACCGCTAATCATTAATACGTCCACGAATGTCTCCTCACTCCATTGGTCACCGCACTGCAAAGAACTACTGAGTACGCATGGCTCATCCTGGACAAGGTCCCAGACTCTCGATGACTATCCGCCCTCCGCAAAAGAAGCACCGATCACTCCCATCACGAACTCTATGACAGTTCATTCATACCCCTCCTGCGAAAGGATCGTTTCTGTTGTTGGCCATAGTGCTGCCATAGCACATTCATGTATCGGACCCGATGGATGCTCCATATTTACTGTTAGCCCTGCCGAGGAGACGATCAAGATGTTCAAGGTTTGGTCTACACCAGGAAGTCAGACAAAGGATGATGAACAAGGACTTGGTCGTAAGAACGTCATCCGCTAGACGCACACATACTATAACTGCACCATACTAACATACTCTTGTTTGTATAGTACAAAACAGACCATCCCTGCTTGCTATCTATATATATCTTGCGATTATTGTAGTCTTGTAGATTATCTCTAGTTGGTTCGTGATTCTAGGGAACTGCAGAGGCCTGTTACTGTACAGTGTGCATCATCAGCAAAGTCGTGGTACTATGCTTCCAGAATTTCAAGGGGATCGGCTATGTACCACAAGTACAAGTATTCCTAGACTCTTTGCTGTGTCATGTGAAACAGCCCTAAAAAGGACCGAAGCTGGCAGTGCTACGGACGCTTGCGACCGTGACAACATCTGACATCGACAAGCATCTAATTTCAAGGTAATGGCACCTGGAGGTCGGGTCACCTATGCTTATTGTCGCTGTAGGTTTGCTTACACCCCCATCACAGAACCTCGAGAGGGCAATAAGCCAGAGCCACTGGGCAGTGTCAGCTTGCTCGCCTTTGCGACGGTGTGCACGTTGAGTTTGTTGTTTCTCTTATGGCGCCGTGCAAGCAGTCTACGTGCTGTTGTTTCACATCAGCAAGTACTCCGAGCCTACGATGTTGCTTAGCCTTGACGCCGCTTTAGACTGAAAACATGGACCACGCAAGAGGGACGGATTCGCCTTTCCGAAGACGATGGTCCACCAGCGACTGAATTCTTGGCCGATGACGAGGCGCCCGGATCCACGGATCACAGCACCCAGGCAACTGGCGCTTTGGGAAGTAATCACACCGTACGGTAGCGTGTGTACAACTCTATGCTCTGCTTTCTCTCTCTTATATAGTCTTCTCGCAGTCTCATGCTGGTCGTGGTTTTCCGACTATATTTCATATTCAACATACGGAGCTTTTCCTCTTGCAATGAGTCCGCTGATAATACTTAGTCCCCACTATACGCGTCCCCTAGGCTTCCGAAACACGAGATGTCATCGAATGAGATGGGTTGTGTCTGGCTAATGAATTTCATGGGAGGTCTGGCTCAGGAGATATGCCTTCTTTTCAAACTTTGTTCAGAAGCGGTAATTCTGATTGTTTGGCCCGGGGTAGAAACATTTACATCCAATGGAAATACGGTCCGGAACGTCCCATCAAGGATTTAAGTCAAATGCACTCCCATACCCTCAGGGCGTTCCATAGTTTGGTATCAATGCTGGTCCCATGCCGTACCGAGGTTTATCCATGGATATACGACCACGTCATGAGACAAGAAGGGTCATCTTTTCCCCTATTCTTGCCATATAAATACCGATGCACGTCTCGTCAGCAGTGAGCACACACCTCGTTCGGTCAGGCAGTTATGACTTGCCTCAAAACTTTCACTGGGCTCCCCGCCTACGAGGTGGCGCTCATGCGATCGGTCAAACGACCTATGTCTCCTTCAATTCGACCTCGAGTTCATCTGGGATTTGATAAAACGGCCGTGTTGCACCCATCTTCCACTAGGACTGAGATGGCACCTAGCTTGCTTCGCAGTAGACATCGGATGGGAATGTTGCTAGCGTTGAACAACCTCGTCGTCAGCCTGATCAGCTCTTGTCCCTTTGAATACATATCTTATCCTTGTCGGCACCATCGGGCAGTTGCCTCTGATCGATAGCCCTGGAATAAAACAAACCTATTTTATAGAACAATGGGAAGCGTTTGTAGGGTGAGTGGTCTCTAACTCTCCCTTAGGTGTTCAAAGCACGCATGTGGTGGCAGGCGCCGACAAATCAGGGACGGTCTACGCGTTCTACGACCACTGAGCAATTTGGTGGGCAAGTTTCCTTTCGGTACCACCTCCCGCGCTAACCAGGATCATTGATCGAACTCAGTGTTAAGGCATTTCTCCATGGCACGGGAACATCGCTGGCGTCGTGCCGTCTCTGTGGCGTCTATCTAAGTTGCATTCTGGTATTGGTGAAGAGACGTACTTGCCAAGCAACATCCTGCGTTTGTGCGGCATCTGGACGTGGGCATGGGTCCCCGACGATCAGGTATTACTGTACCATCCTCAACAACGAACATCCCGCGTGTTTACCAAGATGTACCTAGATCCTACTTTGACGCAAACAGCGTCTTCCCTATCGACGATCCACCGAATTGATTTTACGGTATCGTGATCGCACGAGGTACATCGTACGTACATGACGCCTTGTTCGCATGTTGGAATCATGTTTGACAGCCACGAAGAAGCTCTCATGCGACCTACCCCCAGCGTCGTCGCGACCCATGTCTTTCGTGTGAGACCATTCGCTCAACCATGATCCTTTTACTTTTCAGTGTAATGGGAAACCTTTGGTTCGGGTCCGCAAGATAACAGCGTCAACCAACAGAACATTTTATCATTGATCGTGCGTGTTATTAGTTATGTTTGCGGTACTAAACTGACCACTTCTTTTATGTCTTGCAGGTGACAGTATCCATATTGCTGGCAACGAACGTGGCGTTGCTTCAACGTCATTTCGGACCAGCGACAGATCTTAAGTGACGTGTTCCGTGGGTCGGACATTACGACAATTCTACGAGTGTGCAGAATTTGATATTCGTGCGTTAGTGTCTGAACAAAGTTCATTATGCTTTTGTTTGTAACAGGAAGATACTCGGTTACTACAAGGCCGGTGTCCCAAGTCCCACACGACGCGCGCTACTTTGGACACCTCACAAGTGTGGGTTTAATTTGATGCGGCGGTACGAAGATGGACCAGGGAGTTTCATCAAGCCATGGCAATTTTGAGCACTATCCGCTCTGGCGGACGGGACAGCACAAGTGGCGCTGGTGTCCATTGTTATGTATGTCCACCGTGGTACAACTACAGCAGGGCGAAGACCATTCTCGGGGATGGATGTGTCTTGAAAAGCACGATGGATCTCTACTGCTGGCAGCAGCGGATGCACAACACGTAAGTCTGATGACGTTGTCGAAGCACCGAGGACCATATGCCACATTTAGGATACCGTGCATCACCTACTTGCGATCCCGGAAGAATGATATTGTCAGGATGTATATTGTCCCCGAGAAAAGTCTCGGTGCCTGGTGGGACGTCGTACACGGGAACCAGTGATCTGGCGAGTTGAGGGTCCCTGTGCCTAGGTCTGGCGACAACTGCGCACAGGGGTGCAACTGTCCTAATCCGACGATGACGCTTGTCGACGTTGGCGCAGGATGCTTCAGCCATTCCACGTTCGGCGTGACGACGTACGTCAGCTGATTAGAACCATCTGTCACGGATGGGTCTGTTTTATTATCTGTGTCGAAATACGTGAGCGAGGGGACTACTGGAACCAGGGTGCCGAGACTGCGGTTGTCGACTTTAGGGCAACATCCCACGCCCAACGCCCATACCCAACGTGCCTGTCACGTTTATCCCAAGTCGCATCATACCTGAAAGCGACTTTACGGATGGAGCCGACAGAGGTGGCAGTGCAGTTTTTTTATCGGAGTGGGGCCAAGTGGAATGGCAAGTAGGAATGAAAAAGGTGATTTCAATCACATGGGCAAAGCTTCCAGAGCACTGTCGTAGCACACTCTTCCCGTGTATCCGTGACAGCGGCTCGAACTTTACCTGTACGTTTGTTTTCATAATATATCTACGAGGGATTGACGCGGGTCTCGGAATAAGGTATGCGCATTTTACAATTTCAATGTCACGGTGATCGGACAGGCAGGGAATAATTACAGTTGGGACGTATGTCATGCCATCTTTGTCCCGTATGCTGCATGGAATTGCGGGTCGCGACTTGTGATGGCGAACCTTACCGGGCCGCTGGGTCGAGATGGGTCCGAGGATGATTGATGTAGGGCTTGTATCATGGGCCTGTCGACATCGAGGCGCTGTCATTGTCGACTCGGGCCGCTCCGGAAAAGATTGATTACATAAGATAATGTCTTGAAGCCAACACATCCGAGTCGCTGGCAACCATGCAGTGGCCAAGGTACGGGCTCTGAAAAAATACGGCGAACTTGGGCGTGATTGGCCACGGCTGATCCACTAGGTGGGGGCTGGGACTGTTACGTGTCATTGGTCATGACATTGACGTACGGTACGGATAAGATGTGGCGATGATATTTTTGACGTGACGGCGAAACTAGACGAGTTTCCGTCGTGCGCGCAAGCACTCCGGGGTTGGTTTGTTGCTGATGCTACGTCGTGTCGTTTGCAGTCGCCCGGCCCGTTCGGACGCGAGGTTACAGTGGTGCATTACGTCATCGGAGGCAACGATAGGGGTCCCGCGATGGAGACGCTGACTAATGTGGATTTGTCTGCACCCGAGAGGCGATGACATCAGCCTCGCCGCAGTCACTTGCGAGCGTGGTAAATTCCTTCCTTATTCAGATATAATATGCTACATAAGACCACTTTGGTCTCGTCGTCTCTGTCTTTCATGTTCGCGACGCTGTCCTCTTTCTTCCCCTCCGCCCTCCAGCAGGTCTCCCTCGGCGCGCGCCCCCCCGACGCCTCCCCCCCGCCCCCGACCCCGCCCCCCGTCGTCCCCGTCGCAGACCCACCGCGGAAGAAGGAGAAGAAGGAGAAACACGCAAACGAAGTTTGTCCTCTCCACCTCTCCGTCTCTCCGTCTCATCTTGCCATTAGGCATTCATCATCGTCCGCCCTCCTCCATCAAAGTCTGCACAGCCACTTAGCCTCCAGGTCCAGCTCGTTCCCCCACAGTCCAGAAATGATAGACCCGTGCAGGCACTCGACTCCTCTCCCGACGATCTCGACACCGATCTCAAACGCACACAGTCCAATGGCTCAGAGGCGTCCACATGCTCGGGCTATACCTCGGCTGGCTCTGTATCCTCCTTTGCATCCACCTCCACCGCCAGCACGGGTCGCCGCACGATCATTCCACTCTATAATCTAAACGTTCATTCCGTAATGCCAACGACCATCCTAGATGCGGGCACAGACGCAAAGGTTTCCAAGTTCGCAAAACGCGGTCTGGAAGTGATCGGACTCGCTTTTCTCGAACCGATCGAGATTCGCCCCTCTGTCCCCGCAAACGGTTCCATTGCTGTGCCGATCAGTGCTCGCGCCAGTCTCGACGATCCGCTTCGCGAGTTTGGTACCACTTCCGGTACCTCACCCTCTCGCCGCCCAGTCTCTCCAGTTCGTCCCAATTCTAGCCACGCTACCCTAAACGCGTCAAGGGAACATCCCTACACACCCACCATTAATTTAACCCTCGCACCGCCACTTGCCCCCCCAGACGTGCAGCCTCAGCGATCAACCAAGAAGCTCTTTACCAGGATGTTCAAGAAAAAGGGCGCGGCTTCACCACTGTCCATTGCAGTTCCCCTCCCCGAAGAGGTCGTCTCCCCTCAGCCCTCGCCCTTTGGCACTAGTATCCACCATTCTGGCGACGGTCCCGCTTCACAACTCGATACCCCTCATCACGATGCGTGGCCCTGCACGCCCTTCACAAGTACTATTACGTCTCAGACGGCCGTCCTTGGCGTCTATTCCACACTCTACCCCCCTGTCAGTAATCCCAAGGGCCGTCCCACGAAATACATTTGGGTCGTCCGGAAGTGGCTCAAGGGAGCTGATACCAGTATTCTTAATGGCATGATGGGCAAGCTCAGTGTTAGTGCACGCGACGCGAGCATACCCAATACGCCCCACATCGAGATTCGTTTCGAGTGGTCCAGGGAGCAGAAGAAGGGGAGTGGTCGCAAGACACGTGCAGACAAGAACTCGAACTCTCGGGAGAGTCCTAGCCCTACTCGTCGTCGGGCGCCGAGCAACACGGTCCCTCAGTTGGCGCCCAAAACTCTCAGTCCAGACGTGCGCGACCGTCGGATTTCCATTATCTCACGTAATAGCTCCGGCTCAGACACCGCTGCCAGCATGGCCAGTAGTGCGCATCGACAAGCCGAGGAGTCTGGCGAAGAGAGTGACCCTGAGGACTCTGAGACACCCTGGACGTGCGCAGTGACCCTGCAGCGCCTCGGACACTCACCACAGCACCGCGAGAACGGCGCACGAGAGACCACCATTCGCCTCAAGGTCGCCACCCTCTCACCTACACCACATCATCCCAAGGTCGTCGGCTTGCTCAAGATGCCTTTCCCATTGCCCGATATTGAAGTTGAGCGCCTCGTTGTTCGACGTCGCCTCGTGACCCCACAAGGCATCAGCAAGACAACGGCGCTCGACATGGGTGAGTTCGTACTCACCGCGGAAGAGATCAAGGACACCGTCTCGTCCACTGCCCTCTGGTTGGTCGTGCGGGAAGCCTTTGGCGGAGTTGGTAGAGAACGGAAAAAAGGCAAATCCTGATTAACTCCGTCTACTGGCTTCATGCTTTGGTTACCTCTTCAACGTGATTTATGAGGTTATTCCACCTCGTCCACGCACATCTCGTTTGCCGCCTTCGTGTTATCTATTGGGCATTCTATATCCCGCTTTCGATTCTTCCACAGTTACTCCCCACGCATGCCATTCTCTCTCGCCTTGCGGAATCACAGCTGCTATTACTCGCACTATTCATCCAATTGTACTCGTAGCTGACACACGCGCCACCCATGCACGTCCACGTTTTTTTCTCTTTTATTTTTCTCCGCATCCACATGCTTGTTGAATTTGCTTGGATCTACGCACGGCATGTATCGAGACGAAATGAATGCATCAAACACGTTGATCGCGGTATACTGTACCCAGTGGTTTACGTGGCTTGCGTATGCCTTCGATTCCCCTTGGCAAAAGAAACCTTCCCTCCCATTGAGATGAGGACACGTGCGGTGACAAAGTGGCAGCTGAGTACTCTAGGGAGATGCGATGTGGGCTCGAAAGGACATCGCCGTTCCGATCAGCGTTTGAAATTTGAAGAGCCACTTGGCGAATAACCAACGCTTAGAGGCTACAATCTTATCACGACGTCGGTTGACAGTCAGGTATCGCCGGCGTCACGTGGAAAGACGCACCAAGTTACTTCCATCACGTGGAGGGTAGCCAGTGCCGTTCGCCAGTTTGTTTCGTGGCGCTTCAAACACTGGATGTTGTGGCTGCTTCAAGGTACCCGACGAGCAGCAGTGATGCGTGTATCGGAAGTGGCGACGCCGGCGGTGTGCGCGCGCACGTCCGTGACCCCCCGCATCAGTGACGGTGGGGATTCACGACACACCACGCGACATCGCCGGACGCGCGTACAGTACTGAAACACGGGCGGAACCACCGGGGTCATAGAAGCCGACCCAATAGCCGAGTCCGACCACGGAAAGTGTCTAATATTTCCTCGTCCAGGTCGTCGGTGGAGAGGTGAATCCACACATGCCTGCGCAGACCGTGCGCGGTCGAGGACGGGCGATGTTTCCAGGAACGCTTTGATGTCTGGTGCCTCGTGGAAACTGGGAATTCAGCTTGGTCATCGGTTCGTCGTGCTGAGCAACCACTGGTATGGCTAGGTCAGTCGATGACGCGAACGTCGGTCAGGACACTAGGGTCGCGACGACACGAGAGTAGAGGCCTTGGATCGGCGTTATGCGCCGAGGTTGTCGACCGCCGAGGACCCACGATGAGAAACACACATGTGTGCGCGCTTGGTTTACTCTTGTGCTTGCTTGTGTGGATTTTGGGGGGCAGTGCCGGACCATGCGAAACGTGGAGCTAAAAACGACGCCGCTCGAACGTTGATTGGGTGTAGGAAAGGGAACGGCGCACCCTGGCCTTGGAGCGCCACGGCCGAGAAGGGATAGGCGGTCGAATCGATAATCAGATTACAATCCTCGTGCGGCGTTGATGTTACCGGTGGGAGCGCGCGGGCGCTATGAACGCCAGACTTCAATTTGTCCATCAAAACATGCGGAACGAGGCGTCGCGACGCACTTGAGAGGTATGTCGGTGTGTTAGATCTGGAAGAAGATGGAACGTAGCGTTCGGCGGAGAGAAGCGCAGCAAGAAGTGTGTTCCAGCCAGTCCAAGGTGCGCGTCAACCACGCGCGCTCGTTTCGGGGGTGTAGTTGTAAGTTTCGGAGCAATTGCATGATGAGCTCACCACAGCATGACGGGATGTACAAGATTTGCGCCATCGATGGAGTGCGTTCCGCAGCACGGAACAATGCTTCGATCATTGTCAATCTATCTTTATATGGCCCAAGGACGGCAACGAATGGACGTTGGACGGGTGTGAAGACATCCGATACGTATCCTTCCACCCTTCCAGCCTGACAGGAAGTGCGGGAGAGGGTGCACGGAATTGAGTGGAATTTAACGTACTGGGGTCCCCAGATCCGTCGCATCGACCGGGAATCTACGAGACGTCCTAGAGACATTGGCATGAGAAGCAACCAAGATAACGAAAGTATTTAGGATGGGAGACCTCGGTGGAAGCGACACGAATTCCTACATATTGACGTGATAGTAGATTACAGTTGACGGTGTGGGTTCAGGATGGGCGAGTTATATGTACATGTATGAGTTTCCGTGTGAGCGAGAGAAGACAAGGAATTTTGTATGCCGTTACCTGGCCGGACGACCGAAGCTCATCGTGACGGACTCGCCTCCTCGTCGTAAACAAACTCGAGTCATTCGTCACAGACAGCTTGTCCACGTAGTCGCCGCGGCCGCCGTCTGGTAAACGACGGACCGCGAGGTGGCAATTGACACTCGCCTTTCGACCTGATCAGCTCGGCTTGATAGTACAGCGCACACCTGCCATCCGACGGATGTCAGCACGTCTACTTACGCTGCTTCAACGAGCACGAGGTTCGGCCAATGTCTTTCAAAGTTTGACCGTGGCCAGGTAGGACGTCATGGACACCGTACGAGTCGGCATCTCTACTGCTGCAACAGCGTATGTAAGGAATCCTCGCACACTCCGGTGAGTTTATCCCGCGAGTGAACGACCAGAGATCTTGACTCGGTAATGCCATCGGATCGTGTTCAAACTTTGATTACCCCTTGTGATGTTCAATATCCTGCTACAGACACCGTGATGCTCGTGATTCAATGGCCCATCGGTGTGTGCCTCGGATGTGACCTAGGTCAGATGGTCCTTGCCGTTCTAGATGGAACCAGATCGCTTCGCTCTCCCGCAATGAAAATATCTCTGATGCGGCGCAGGTCCGCCAAGATCTCGCAGTGTGTCCTCTTTCCCAATTCTAGCATTTGACTTTTCGTTAACACACTCTATGTCCATTTCGAAAAAACGCTGCCGAGGTAGTCTATAGGCTGCGTTTCGTTAGGCTGTACAGGCTTCCCAGGAAATACGTATTTCACCAGGTTTACGACGATTCGTCAGCTAATGGGCTACCCCTCTTCCTCCAGCATAAATTGAGCCCGCCCAAACGATCCATTAACGCCACGTCTGTTCCTCCCTACTTTACCTGTGTTGGCACCTTGCTACCCTTCCTCCCTTGCCAAACATAGTTTTCTTACCACGCTCCTAATGTCCCGAGTGGGTCCTTGGTCCTTTCTCTCATCGAGGGTGTCCACTAATTCATGACGGTCTCCAGCCAATGCAACCCCAATACAACGTCCAACCTGGAGCCGAAGACATGCCGAGAGTGCCCCGAAGGACCCCGATGGCGTGTCAATTCTGTCGAGGTATGCCTACATTCGACCCTGACCTTGACTCGGGCTCAATGGTCCCGTTCCATTCTCACCCTCGTCTGTCCCTCAGGCCGAAAGCTCAAGTGCGATGGTAGTCGACCGAGCTGCAGTAATTGCAATCGTCGCGGTTATCCGTGCGTCTACGTACCAGTGTACGTCACTATGCTTTCTCTTGGGAAATTTTTGCTCTCCGCCAGACTCGCTTTTTGCTCACGCCCTCGCCAGATCCGCTGAGCAAAAATAGTACTTTTTCCAAGTCGTTCTTGCAGCGTCTCTTCGCTTCCGCTCGCGCCCAGGTTAATGGGTCCGTTCACGCGATGGGACCGCTTCATTTACCTACTTGGGCTTAGCGTGCCCTCCGAGCAGGATATGGAAGTCTTGATTTGGAGTAGAGCCCGCGGGTGAATGCTTTTTCATAGAAGAATATATCTAGCATCGCATAATTTGTTGCATGATAATAATATTGGCTAGACCTAGACCGTCGGACGATTAAGTTATCCGCCTATTGCTTAGCCCGTCTAGTGCTCGTGGTTCGCTAGGGTGGTATCCACGATCACCTCGGATTTTTGAAATACGCTCGGGATATTGAATGATTGCCAATTATCGGGATTTCTGTGGCCAGTCAATCTAGGCGAGATGGCGCTTGAGCCCAACGCGCTTCAGGGACTACTTATGCGCTAAAGTGAATGGAGAACCACTGGTCCAGCTAGCATGATATATGGTTACGAATCCGATCAACGTCTTTTTGCGCGTTCCATTCTTACATGATGGTTCTTGTCGGAAGTTGAAGTTCGTTATCGGCGTCTCGTCCACGGAAGATAGAGGCTATGCAAGGCCGAAATTGTTTTTAGCTTCGATTTCGAAAAGGCGTTTTTGGGATTATGATGGGGGCGGTATGTTTAGCACCATGTCACCTGGTGATTGGACCGTGGTCAATGATCTAGGACAGCCACATAACACAGTCTGTTCGGCAAGTCCGCCACGGACCTGAGGCTTCACGCCCCTTCGTCACACGCCCATCTCGTCTCGTTATTAATGGCATATCGACCGGTACCCCTAATACCAAGCCGAAATGCAGAGAAAAAAAAAAATCAAACTAACGAACGAAATGGAAGACAGTGACGGATCTTGTGCTCTCTTTCGATCTCGGATTCGTCGCCTAGCGCATCACCGCGGATGGGGGAGGACGCGGTGTCCGCACGAGTGTTCCGCGACGCTTACTTCGGCTCATAAGAGTGGGGAAAGGGGCCAGTAAGTAATTAAGCCTCTAAGGCCCTTTGAAAAAGTAGACTTGCATAGCCTCGTTGGAAACTATCTGAGTGGGGTCCGTACACGTGTTGCTGTGCAGCGGACACAATCTAAATGGGCGACCTGCTGCACTGGCTATGGTGAAACGGTGGCGAGTGCACATGCAGCAGAAGGGTCTCCCGACCTTTTGGAAGCGACAAGATTAATGGAGATGAAGAGAGATCAAAATTGACCTCGAAGATTGAACGGCGTCGCGCACTCCCGTTTGAGAACGGGTCCGGCGCGATAAGGTCGGATCGATCTGAGGAATGAATGTCCACTCAAGAAGGATGTATTGATCATCGCTATGAGCTTCTTCTCTGTATAGAACGGGCGCGCTTTCCAGCTCAACGAGGTGAACCAGAACAGGGACGCGATGGCGAACTACTGGAATCACTCACTGGGCTCGATCCATTGCTCATCCTAGATCCGAGGATGTGGCCGAGAACGAACCAACCTCGCCAAATCTTTGTTGGACAGTTTATGGAATGGATCACGAGTTCAGAGGGCCTAGTAGGATGAAAACGGACTCGTCGACGATGCTGTACGGTTATATATGAGCCGGACGTAATATTCAACTTTGTTCGTGGGTGCGGAGAGCAGCCGCCAGTGGCCCGACGGATGGAGGCCTCATAACAAATCAGGGTAAAGCGTTCCGCGTCGTGGGACGATCTTGAAAGTCATCCAACTTGGACCTCATTGTTGCTGCTCAACATATCGTCACCGTGTTGTCACTTTTGTTGGCACGACCCTGCCGATTAGCCTTCGAAGTCTACTATGCAACCTGGAACTGACCTTTTGCGCGATTTCCTCGTAACCACCGCCCCTGCGGCCGCCTATTACATCCCGGACTTCATTACCGTTGAAGAAGAAGAGTATCTTCTGTGCAAGGCAAGTTGGATATACGTGATGACAGACGCAAGCGAGTCGTATAATATCACGCGGACTCGTCGTATACCAGCGCACTGATGCCGGGTCGTTAGATCGACGAATCACCCAAGCTCAAATGGAAGACGCTTGGTAATCGCAGGTAAAGAATCGCCGCGTACATGTCTGCCTTGGTGGTGTACTCTATCGTTTACGTTTCGCTGTTACTGTTTTCTAGACTGCAATTATGGGGTGAGCTTCCCTTTTGCCATGACATGCTTCCGACTTTGGGAGTTCGAGCTTGGGCCATACTATCTTCGCTAGGAGGCGAAATTATACAAAGGAATATTCTTTTCCGCAAGGAGATGCCGCCATTCCTGACTTCATAGTGAGCCCATTTTGGGAGCCGCTGTCAGTTGGCTAAAGTGGGGTTTAGTCCTAACGTCATAGGACGCTTAAGGGAGACTATGGCGTTTGAATTTTCCCCGCATAAAGAACCTAATCATGTCATCCTCAATGAGGTGAGTGGTATGCACTCCCTTGATCACACGGTGCGTTGACAAAACCGCAGTATCTTCCCGGACAAGGCATAATGGTGAGAAACAGGATATATTATGATTGCATCGGTTTATCTACATTGTTCTGAATCAAGCCCCATGAAGATGGTCCTTTATATTTTCCGGTGGTCGGAACCGTGTCCTTGGGTTCACATACCGTGTTCCACTATTATGCTTACGACTTGGAGAGCGATCAAACACTTCACGATGTCGCATATGCGAGTTCGGGACGAGCTATTCATCCAACGCCAGTACTTTCTGTGTTGCTCGAGCCGCGGAGCGTCATCATTACGACTGGGGACCTGTATGCCTCGCACTTGCACGGAATCGACGGGGTGACGCACGACGTGTTCTTGGGCGACGGAAGACTACGACATCCTTCTGGGGATGAAGTCGTGCTATCGAACTGGCGGGCCGTTCAAACACAGCAAACGAGAGACATTTTGCGCTACGGGGGGATACTGCACAGGCAGAAGAGATTCAGCCTGACGTGCAGGGACGTGGAAAAGGTGGCAGCTCCGATGAGATCGTAGACTAGATGCTGGTGGAGGGCTTGTTCTCATGGGACGACGGGCCATAAGTGGACGCGATACGTCACCAGTACAAGATGTATTGTTGATCTAATCGGCACCCGGCGAATGTCGATTCTTGAAAGGCTGGCTCATCCGCAGACACGAGATGCGGACGGAAGGCAAAGCGCAGACGCAGACTACATCAAGTAGCGAGTCGTTTCTAGTGGATCGCGCGTCTTAATGGGGTAGAGAAGCCCCGAGGAGGCGAAAATAGGGCGCCAGCGACAACAAGTCCTCGGAAACGCTGCTACCTACCAAACGTAGGACACCTCTCAGTCAGCCGATCCAGTCATAGCAAGAAGCTTCTGCGAAGAAGTACTATGCTGCGATCATGATCATGTCGTTTCACCTGCCTATTAATACCAACAAGGCCAGAAGACGCAGACTGACAACAGAATGGGAGGATGTCAGATAATTCCTGACATCGTGTCCGTGATACGCCCGGCGGAAACGCACCCCATTGATGAGCATCGCCTTTGACAAAAGCCCTACGACGTCTTGCGAACGCGCTGACGTACCTGCCGAGTCGTATCAGCACTATAGACAAGGCGAGCTTACGCACGACCACCGAGTTGATTACCACTAGCACAGTAGATCATCGAGCCATTCCACCTTGCATGCGGGTCGAGTCTGTCATCAGAGTTCACACGGTCGTGTA
>JBBPTP010000016.1:3067-23298 GCA_038094195.1 Pulveroboletus aff. carminiporus | reverse complement strand
ACAGCACCTCGTTGTCGTTGCCGACAATGTCCTCCACAAAACCCAAGAATGACCAGCTCAACCCGCGCACCACAACCTACGAGTTCATGGGTCCGCCTGGCGCCTTGCTCATCACAGCAGGTGTACCCATCTTGACATATCTTCTCTACTTTGGCTGCTCCGAGTCCGCTGGTGCCTGTCCACCTTCCTACGTTCTCTCTCCCTCCCTCTTGGTCGCACATGTACAGGAAGCCGTCACCGACAAACAGTGGTGGGTCAGCCTCTGGGACACAGAAGCCGCGTTGGTGTACTTGGCTTGGTATGCTTTCTGTGTTGTCGCATGGGCCGTCTTGCCGGGGGATTGGATAGAAGGTGTCACAATGAGAAATGGACAGAAGAAAAAGTACAAGATCAACGGTATTCCTCCAACCCATCGTTGCATGAAAACACCATTGATTGGTTTCCCTTACTGCACAGCCTTCTCAACCTTCCTCCTTGCTCTGGGTATCACCACGGGTTACATCATCCGTTATGGTCCAGAGTCGTTCACCTTTCTCTACGATAAATGGCTCGGCTTCCTTACTGCATCCCTCGTCATGTCCATCGTGCAGGGGGTGGCGGTGTACGCTGGCTCTTTCAGAGAAGGCGCGCTGTTGGCCCTTGGCGGTAACTCCGGCAATCCAATCTATGACGTGTGTCTTGTTTTCTTTCCTCTCCATGCGTCTGACGCCTGGTGTTCTCAGTTCTATATCGGCCGCGAACTGAATCCCTCTGTCGGCTCATTTGACATCAAGTCGTTCAATGAACTTCGTCCTGGGCTCATTCTCTGGGTTCTCATTGACATTAGTATGGTCTGTGCGCAAGCCGTGAAGCGTGCTGGCTGGGAAAACGTCACTTGGAGTATGTGGCTCGTTCTCGCCTTCCAGAGTTTCTATGTCGCAGATGGGTTATACAATGAAGTGAGTTATCTTTGCATCTCCTTCTTTCTGGTGTTCCAACAAACCTACAGCCAGCCATTTTCACGACCATGGACATCACGACTGATGGGTTCGGATTCATGCTTTCTGTTGGCGATCTTACCTGGGTACCCTTTGTGTACTCCCTCCAGGCGCGTTACCTGGTCTTTAGACCTGTAGAACTTGGTGTCGCAGGGACCGTCGGCATCTTGGCTGTCGATGCTCTGGGCTATTGGATCTTCAGAAACGCCAATGGTGAGAAGAACGACTTCAGAAACGGCAAGAATCCAAAAAGTGTGTCGTCCAACTTGGTGACAATCTCGATGATTGACGATCAGCGAAATAGACCTAGAATACATGACGACAGAGAAGGGATCCAAGCTACTCACTTCGGGTTGGTGGGGGCGATCGCGCCACCCGAACTACTTGTACGTTCTTTTATGTCTCTTTGTCGTTGGCCCCGCGTTTACTTGATACTCGATAGCGGTGACCTCCTCATGGCGCTTGCGTGGTCTCTCCCAACGGGATTTGAAACTCCCATCACATATTTCTACGTCACCTACTTTGCGGTTTTACTTATTCATAGGCAAAGGAGGGATGACGAGAATTGTGAAAAGAAGTGCGCATTGCGACTTTGCATGTTACTCCCTGACTGACACGTGTTGCAGATATGGCAAGGACTGGGAAAAGTATAAACAACTCGTCCCGTATCGTATTATTCCATACGTATACTAGGTTCATACCACCCACTTGAACCCTGGACACTTATCACACCAATTCGACGAAGTCAGTAGTAATGCTACAAATTCAAGTGTTCGACCCATCACCCTGTAGTATGACCCTTTGATTCTCAGACCAAGTTCAGACGACCACCGTCGTTGGATTCAAGATGGTCCATGCCTGTAAGACTCGCGGGGAAACCACAGAACCACCTCAAGATTCTTGTGAAACTTGATCTCTTTTGCTGCAACATCGTTGGGTGAAGTTTCCCGTCCTGCTTTCTCCTCTAAATGGTTATCAAGGTAACGACTGTCCGCTTCCGGTACATAGTTGGTCATCTGATAGGATGATTTGATTGGCGCCGCGCTGATACCTTGCCGTAGCCATGAGATATGTGCGCCTTTCTCCGAATGGCTTCGGATAGCTTCGGATAGGCTCCAAGCCTGTTATAAAAGGTCTGGTCGCAATTCCGTACCCCCTCCCAAACGCCTTTCTCTTCGAGTAATATCATGTCCGATGTTAGGGTCTGGTTCGGTGCGTTCATAGCATCGCTGCCGACCGCGTAGTGAACCTCATTATACACTACAGTTACTGGCGCCTCGTCTGGTTTCGGTCGTGCGATGACCGAGTATCTGCTCAAGATTGGACACAAAGTCGTCGCCACACTTCGGAAACCTGAGGTCCTCTCCGGTCTGGAATCACAGTATCCCTCCACCCAGCTCCTCGTCGTCAAAGTTGACGTGACCAACAAGACCGACATCACGGCAGCCTTTGCAAAGGCTGAAGAAGTCTTTGGCAGAATTGACGTCGTGTTCAACAATGCGGGCATAAACATCGTGGGTGAAGTCGAGTCGTTGGACGAGGCAGACGCCCGAGCAGTGCTCGATGTCAACTTTTGGGGTGCGGTTCGCGTAACCAAGGAAGCTGTGCGATTCTTTCGCGAAGTCAATAAGCCAATTGGGGGTAGGTTGTTGCAGGTGTCCACAGGACTGGCTTTTGGGGGCCGTGCAGCCAACGCATTTTACTGTGCTTCGTTCGTCTGGTTTTACGTTTGTCCTAGTATAACGCTGACGATCTGGAAATAGAAAGTGTGGTAAGCCGCCAGTGGTAGATCGTCGTCGAGTGCAAAGCTTATTCGATTAGCTTTGGAAGGTCTCACGGAAAGTCTTGTAGACGAACTCGATCCAGCATGGAACATCAAGGTAGTTTGACGTTTACTTTTTCGCTTACCTTGGTCGTGTTCTGACTCGGTTCATGTCTGCAAGATCACGATCCTCTCACCCGGTCCATACCTAACTGAGATCTCGCAGGGCAACTATCATGGTGTACCTCAGCACCCTGCATATGCAGACCCAGCTTCTCGCGCTTCGCAGTCTCGCAAGCTCCTTACCTCGTCAGAGATATTCGACGGCGATGTCACGAAAGCCGCAATTGTGATCGAGAAGTTGTCTCGGCTCGAGGACGCACCGATACGGCTCCCATTACACAAGAAAGTCTTGGTGGCCATGAGGAACAAGGCAAAGAGTCTGTCGGAGGTGGCGGACGGGTATGAAAGTTGGACCGATGGTCTCTATCGCGATAGTTGATCTCCGGGGGTTCGTTATTCAAATACTCAGATCCAGGTCCTTGGGACCAGAACCCGACGACCTTCCGGTCCTATGACATGCAATAGGTTTTGATAATACTCCCAATGTAACAAGGTCGCAGTTTGTCATAACCGTTCCAAGTGTCGCTGAGATCCGGCAGAAACAACCATCTAACGTCGACCTCGTCCGGTCCTCGTCCCCGTCGTCAGGTGCCGAGGATATCGGAAAAGCACTTGTCTTACATTGTCGTGAAATTCCGAGGCCTGCAGAATAGACTATTGAAAGAGTCTTACAGGCTCACTTCGGTATCCAAAGCCTCAGTCATCGTGATACAAGTCCTCAGTCCAGCTTTCGTACTCATCTGCCACCTCCAACATGCTCTTCGCCTTGTCCCGCGTCAACGCTACTACGCGCCAGTGCAACGGGAACCGTATTGGCGCAGATTCCAGGCGGGCGAGTTTTTCAATCGCGATCGCAGCTTTCGTGACGTCACCATCGTACATTTTTGATGCGTCAAGGAGTTTACGGGTCTTTGAGCCAATGAGAGCTGGATCCCCATACGCATTATGTTCAGGTGCGATACGGTAGTTGCTCTTGAAGATCTCCGTTCGGTATGGCCCAGGTTCGAGGATCGTGACCTTGAAAAGCTTTAGAACGATGAATAGAGAAACCCGATTGAAAAGACCTTGATGTTCCACGCTGGGTCAAGTTCGGCTACCAGCGATTCGCTGAGCCCCTCCAAGGCTAGGATCAGCTGCATCACCATCTATCTTATCGCAGGAAGGATGGTGACTTACCGAATTTCCTGTTGACGGAATGTCAGCATGTTGAGGAGCAAACATGCTAGGTCGTACATACGAAGCACTGTAGTGTCCGCACACAGCGGGACCCTTGAGGCCCAGTCCAGAAGACATTTGCAACAGCCTGCCCCCCACGGGCCTGTTGACTTCCCGGAAGAATCGTACCGCTTCAGTGCTCACGCGAACAGCGCCCCAGAGGTTGACGTCGAACATCTCCCGGGCCTCTGCCTCGTTCACGGCCTCGATTTCACCCAAGACTCTCGCGCCGGCGTTGTTAAATACAACGTCGATTCTTCCAAAAACCTCTTTGGCCTTGGCAAAGGCTGCGGTCACGTCGGCCTTGATGGTCACGTCAACTTTGACGACAAGGAGCTGGGTGGAGGAATATTGTGTTGCGAGGTCGGATATGGCCCCGGGGTTGCGGAGGGTGGCGACGACTTTGTTACCGACCTTGAGAAGGTGCTCAGTCATGGCTCGGCCGAAGCCAGACGAAGCCCCGGTGACTATGCGCCGTCAGGTTGAGTACGCTGAATGGTGTACGCGGGACGAACCAAACCAAACCAAGACGTCAGCCATGATGGTTCTATGCCTTGTACAGTTGATTATGATTGAGATGGTCTCATAGTGGGCCTTTTTATAACAGTCCATACGTCTCTTCTGCACGGGTCAAAGGCCTGGTTTTCCCAGGCACGACGGAATGATCGGACCACCTGAGACTTGCTACTCAGCCATAGCCCCTTGATAACCAAGGAAGTTTCGGGATCGTTTAAATTAACCGCACAACTGCCACATTGACGGTGCTGAGACAAAGGACATGTCAACGTGCAAAACGTTGATCGGATCCGATATGGCGGTGAGTCGTGATAGACTGATTTGTGGCCAGAGATCAGTCGACATGTAAAGTGATTTGTAGTCCAGGAGTCAGCGCGACTTGGTTGGATGAATGACAGGCACTAATAGGAATGGGACCTTGAGGACGAGAGCCCAAACGCTCAACGCTTTGTCCTCCAATCATCTATTCGTCTTTAACCCGTTATCATGGCGACCTTCCCATGTAATGGAAACTTACGGGCAGGTCGTCGGGGCGGGTTGATTCTTCAGTCCCGATGACAGCTTTTGCTACATCTCCGGTAAGATCGGAGAGGACAGATTGGGGCAGAGTGATGGCGACGTTGTTCGCAGTACCCGCAGCATTCTCCGAGGAGGAAGGCACCAAGAGTCCCCGTCTGGAGGGTTACCAGGAAGTCATGTCACGATGAGACACCTCGTGTTGCCGATGAGATCTAGCTCTGTTCATTCGCGAAAAAGCTTGAGTCATCTGAGTCATTATTCGTTGCAGTTGTCCTACGAACCACTTACTGGATTATAGTGGGGTCCGACGAAACACGGTCGTTTGTAATATAGCTTAGCACACGGACAATGAGTACATATTCTAGGTTATGACGATTCGGTTTCAATCGACTTGAGTACCCTCACTAATCTCTCCTTTCTCAATGGTATCCAAAGGGTATCTCCAACACCACCGCTCGCGCCAGCAAGGACCAAACCGTGATCCTTAAACTCGCCCAACAGAGCCCTCAAAGCAGTATCGCTTGTTGCGACAAAGTGCTCTCTTGCGAGAGAAAACAATGCATCATAGCCGAGCCCGAACTGCGCCATGTCAGTAGGAGCTGGGACGTCTGAGTCAGTGGCTGCATTCGATGCAGCCTCAACGTTTGCAAGTTGTCTCGTGCCGAAAAGAACAAATAGCTTCTTGGCTTTGGAGGTGACAGCAGCAAGGACGTGGGCGACTGCAGTCTCCGTGAGTGGTGCACCGGCGCCAGCAGTAGCAGTGGCTGCAAGGACTGAGCGTGAACCAGTCGATGCGTAGGATGCACCAGCGATAGAGGAACGATCTGCGAATGAGAGCTCTATGTCATAGTGCATGAGAGTGGTCAAGTCGTGCCAGAGAAATGCATATCCGCGTTTGGGAGAGGCAGTATGTCCCTCCTCGGAAGACGGAGGTGTAGTGGTATCTCCCGGCAAGTCTTTGCGTGCAAGAAGCTCCGAGGCAGACCAAAGGAGGGGAGCGCCGAGTCGGTCAACGGACGCAGCGAGATGGATGTTTGGAGAGAGCGCAAAGAGGGAGAGCGCATTTCGCATTTTTGGGGTGCGCATGGGTGGAGCGTCGATGTTGTGCACGATGAGGTATAGGCGATGCGCCCGTGGCGCGTCTACGGCAGAGAAGAAGGAGCAAATACGGCGTATCTGCGCATCTGCGCTGCTGGTGCTGGTGCTGGCGAGACCAGGGACGCGCTCTATGGAAGCAAGCACGTTTTTTAGAGTAGTACTGGGGTGGTAGCCGTTCACAACGACGACGTGACCACGGCGAGCGAGCTCTTTGGACGCAAAGTCGTTGAGGACGCCGCGCTTTGAGCCGAAACCGTAGAAAACAAGGTTAAAGCCCTGATCGAGTTCATGGGCATAGCGACGGAATGCAGTATGGACGTCGTGGCGACCATACCAGCGCGTGCTGGGCCGAGCGTCGGAAGTGCGGGCATCGTAGGCGGCGATGGCCTCGTTGTACTCATGCTGGGTGAGTGGGAGGACGTGTGCAGAGAAGACGTTGGCGGAGGTGCGGGCGCGGGAAGCAGCGTGGACAAAGTAGGCGTCGAAGGCGGTGCGAACGTGCTGTGTGTCGGCGTCGGCGTCGTTGAGGTCGTTGAGTAGATGGGTCTGGTCGTTGTCGGAGACATCGCTGTCGCTGTCCATGAGATAATTAATTATTTAGATAATTTCGATGCGATCGATAAGATGCACTGATCATAAAAAAAAAGAGCGTTATCTTCCTTTCTCCTCCATCTCATCGCCCGCGAAAATGGCGCCAGTCGGAAAGCTCTACTCGGTCCCACATCAACGCCAGACCAGAGTCGTGCGTACAATCGCGCGTACGATGCTCATCGCCCTCCTGACATGGCACAGATCAAAAGCGTCGCTGCCCTTGGTGGCCTCGAACTCGAAATCGTCGCCGATTACAAGCATTTCGAGGACAACAAGAAGCCAGAGTTCCTTTCAAAGTTCCCCCATGGAAAGATTCCCGCCCTAGAGGGTCCAAATGGTTTCAACCTCACAGAGGGTGCTGCTATCGCCCGCTACCGTACGTCGTTGCTCCCCCTTAACCACAGATTAGCTGCTACGATTGGGAAAGACGAAATTTACATATTCATCAGTTATCCCTGTCTTAACTTGTGATGTCGATACGATAACATCTCTGACCCCTTCCCGTCTCTTCTATCATCTGCCATAGCCGCAAGCTAATGCCATACTCGCAGTGGCGACACTCTCACCAAACGCTAACCTACTTGGCGTATCCCGTGAGGAGCAAGCATTTGTTGAACAATGGATTCACTTCGCCGAATCCGAGATCGACGTCTCATCACAAGTAACTAATCAGTTACTTAATGGCATTTTCGTGTACAACAAGGCTGTACGTCCTCCTTTCCACATATCGTACATCTCATTCAGCGTTTCACAGATCCACAACACCCTCATCGAACGCCAACTTCGGGCTCTCAACACCCTCGAGGCACACTTATTGACACGCACTTTCGTCGTCGGCGAGCGTATCACTCTTGCTGACATCCACATTGCTGCTGCTGTCCTTCGTGCTGTCGGCCTTACCATCGACGCCGAAACCCGTTCGAAACTCGTCAACACCATCCGCCATCTCGAGACGATCGTCAACCAGCCCAAGTTGAAGGACATCTTCGGTGAGGTTCAGTACGTCGAAAAGGCGGTTCAGTACGTCCCTCCCAAGAAGGAGCCAAAACCTGCGCCCGCCCCTGCTGCGCCAAAGGAAAAGAAGGAGAAGGAGAAACCAAAGAAACAGGACGATGACGATGACGATGACGGCAACCTCGTCCCTGAGGAACCAAAGGCCAAGAACCCTCTCGATCTTCTACCAAAATCAACCTTCAATCTTGAGGATTGGAAACGCGCATACTCCAACAAGGAAACTCGCGGGCCTGACGGTGCCCTCGAGTGGTTCTACGCCAAGTATGTGATGTTGGCCCATCAACTCGGATCTCGTTAAATATCTTGCGCACAGTTTTGACAAGGAAGGATTTTCAGTCTGGCGGGTCGACTTCAAGTACAACGAAGAGCTTACCCTCACATTTATGTCCTCCAACCAGATCGGAGGCTACTTCAATCGTCTTGAAGCCTCGCGTAAATACCTCTTCGGCTCCGTGGGTGTCCTTGGGGAGTCAAATGCATCCATCATTTCGGGTGTATTGATCCTCCGGGGTCAAGATGTTAAAGCTGTTGTTGATTGTGCGCCTGATTGGGAGAGTTACGACTACAAGAAATTGGATTTGGACAACGAAGACGACAAGAAGTTCTTCGAAAGTGCCCTCGCTTGGGATTTGGAGATCGGTGGCAAGGCTTGGAAGGATGGCAAGAACGTGAGTCGCGCATTTACTTGCCTCTAACCCTCAGATACTGACGTCATCTCCAGTTCAAATAAATGAAAATATTTTTGGATTAGACAGGAGTGTAGGTTTTTTTTTTCGTTGTCGTCATGTCCAAGATACATTGCTTCTTCTGCACAGTCAGGTCGTCAGCATAAATGTTACTTGTACCACTTTCGTTACGCGATGTATATCTGCTTGACGTCTTCAGGCACTTGCATGTCAGGCATAACTAGTTCAATCTGCAAGCTGCAAGGTTCCTAGACGTGGTAACGACGGTTCGGAACGGTGAAAAAAAGAAATCGTCGGTAGATTGTTTTGTTTACACGATAATATGTTCCCGACCTCAAAAGCAGTCTCGATAGTATCTAAAGCGTGAAATGAGGTGATCCATAAAGGAATGGCTTCCGCTAGACTCGAGGGTAGAGACGATGACACAGGTGGAATGGCAAGACGTGACGGGTTTTTCAAACGACTCGAGATAGGTTCGTCTGATCTGGGTGCTGTAATGGATTGTAGAATTCTTTGCTTCATCAATGCGAGCTTAGTGTGATCATTGCGAACGCCGCTATGGTACCCCCGGGCTTCGGGATCCTCTGGATGCACGGCGGAGAAGCTTCATTGGCGCTAAGCTACTCCAAATTAGCATTACAAACCATCATTCCCACCACGCTCTTGGTTATCGTGAAAACCTTTTACAATCGAGGTGTTACATAGAATAGTGCGCTTTGGAGAGCATCCATGTTTACCTGCGCAAAGTAGGTAACAACAGCCTTACAAGCCACTGATACTCCCCGCCACGCTCTCGACTGCATTTTTGAGTTCGTGTGCTTCCCGCACGACGCTATCATTTTCGTCCTCGGCACATTCGGTAATGAACGTCGCCGTTTCACCTACGAATCCTACAAAAGCAAGTGGCACACAGTTGAGTGCTTGATCGACGCCCGCAATGCCAGTGTGAGGACGTACCGACGAGCTTGCCTCCTTCTGCTTTCCAAATCTCTGTCGCACACGCCAATGCCAAAATACGCACGCGGGCATCCTCGGAACGTGTGTGCATGAGGAGATCGAGATTGAGGCGCTTTCGGAGGTCAGAGGACGAGTTGGGCAGGAGCGCAACCACGGAAAGTAGACAGGATACCAAGCGTTCTTGAGGCGCTTTCGGTGATGTCTCCGAGGAAGTGGTGATGGTCGAGGACGGGGAAGACAACTTCACGGCGACGGGTACTTGGGACAGCACGTGTGGGAGAAGCGTGGACACTTTGTCTTCGCGCCAAAAGACTGACAAAGGACGATCTGGGTAACGTTGGGAACGAACGATTGACAGACGTACCTCCATCGTCCGCTTCAAGAGACTTTGTCAACGTTGTGATAATGCCCAACCACAACGCAAGGTCCGTCGGACCGATTTTAGACGAGGAACTAAAGTATTGGAGTACCTCTGTGAGAGGGCGCAGCAGCATGGCCATGTATGGATTCATCAACCCCTGTAAGTAGTCGGCCAGACGATAAGCATGCTATAGACGATGATCATACGACATACCCTGAAGTAGTCAAGCAGCGCAGTATACACGTGACAGAAAGTGATCCTCCTCTCGTCCGTTGCTGTGGCACAGCGTTATCACCAAAGTATCGTCGACGCTCAATCGTACACACCTTTTTCGTCTGCAAATGCCCAGTCGTGCATGCGTCGGAACAAAGGTCTGAACGCGTTCTCGTTGAGCTTCACCACGAGCTCCGTAAAAGCAGATATCACTTGAGGCTCGCCCTGTCATGACATAAAAAAAGCGGGTAAACTTACACGACACCACACGACTGAACCGCAAAACGCTGACCTTGATGGTGCTAGAGGCCATCTTCACGTCGAATGCCTCCATAAAGACTTTGAACAATGGCCGCAAGTTGTCTAGGACCTCTTGACGGGGTGATGCGTGCAGTGCCCTCTTTAGTAGTGTAAAGTACCCAATCATGCCGTTGACGTCCTCCTGATGTCCCAGCTCGTTACTGATTCGCATCAAATTTGACGACGCTGCATACCTTTGTCTGTGCCTTGCCCACGCTGGACCAAAGTTCATGCAATACAAGAAGTAACACTTCTGCAGACGTTCGTTTCGAAATCGCCCTGCTCAGTCCTGTGAGAGGATTGCGTTGTATGGTCGACACGACGCAGTAGTCAACATAAAGCTTTGCTATTTCGGACAGCTCTTTCACGCCATAGAACGCAGGTAGGGCCGACAATAAAGTGTGAAGGGTTTCAATGGCAGCCTCCTCCACGTTGGCAAATTCTGAAGGTCCAGTGAGTAGCATGATGACAAGCGGGTCAGAAAGACGTACGCGTCTTCCCCTTTAGGCCTTCGCGAAGAATCGATGTACATTCCTGTGCGACATCCCTGAAGTGAGGAATGATCCGTGGCCCAAGGGCAACACTTATCCGACCATGTCAGGCTGGCGTGGAAGAGAACAATACGACGACCCACATATAACATGGCAAAACCGACAACGCCGCTGCGGCGGACGTCCGAGACCGTACCACCTTGAGGACATGTGGCAACGTCGACAAGAGTGTCGTCTCTTCTCCATCACAACAGGTGGATCCCAGCGCTTTCAATGCCGCGAGCGCGGATTCGACCATGGGACCAATAGATTGGCGTTCAATAATGTCCCGGATGAGATCGATGAATTCAATGATCATTGCTCGACACTCCTGGCGCAACTTTTCAGTGACGAGTGGAATTCTGGCGGAAATGACGCTGAGCGCCCCCGCTTTGATCTAGCACAAGAACCGTCTGCTCAATTTCGTCAGGCAAGAACAATCGAGGAAACGCACCCTCGTGTCCTCGGATGTCAACATCACACGACCTGCAACCAAAAACTCTCTGGCAGAAATGACGTTCATGATACGCTCAATGGCAGTCTGGGCCCCGGCAACGATCGACACCATATCGCTTTCCGGTGCCTGCTCACCTGGAGGCGTGGCGAGATCCAAAAGAAGAGTGATGACATCGGTGGTACCGCCGTCCTCTCCACCGCTAGGTGCGTCTGGCCCGGACGAAGTCAGAGAGGTGCTCACGAATAGAACGAGTGCTTGTATACGACGTTTCAGCGCAGCAGAAGTAGATGAAGAATGCTCTTCATCCCTACGACATATGATCTCAATGACTGTAGTGACAGTAGACAGAGGGATATGCAATATTCACCGAGGATAATCTAAAAATGCAGGCCCAGCATCATCGAGAGCCAGAAGCTGGGACCTAAGTCGCAGGCACTCCTTCAATACCTCCGTGAGTACCTGCAACATATCGTGAATCGTCTACAGGAGATTATATTGAACAGACGCACAAATAATTGCCGGGGGCGGTCGAAATGCCGTAGCAATGACGTAGGGAGCGTGAGTGTATTCTGCGCTTCCTCAGGGGTTTGGCGGCTCGCGCGGTTGGTGACTTTGTCGACCAGGAGCATGCAGACCGGGGCCAAAAAGGTTTGGGTTCCCAGGGCTTCTGTCAGATGCACGAAAAAGCTAGAGGGAATGAGCAGACAGGCTACTCCTATCAGGAAAGGACACACTTTTGTCGTCGATGGCGGGGAATATGGTTGGACGCATCGGTAAAGATGCGCAGGAAATCTCTGGCCTCGACGTACAAGTCGAAGCCATTCAAGCACTTCGTTTTCAAGGACGACACCATCACCGGCACAATGTTGTCGATGGTCTGCGCAGATCCTTGAGATGGTTCCAAGGATGGATGAGTGAAAACTCACATTCTGGACAACTTTGAAGCTGTACGAATCATCTCTGTGGAAGACATTGGATCCCATAAACGTGAAAATGGGCATAACATTGTGAAGGACAGAGTCGGGGGTAAGCTGGGCCAAGCTAGCCATCAAGAGCAGAGCCTCGTTGAACGTCTGAGGATTGTCAGTCACTGCCAGATGAATTTAGAAGTTGATCAACGAGAAAAGGTGTGGTTCGACCAACCTCTGATAAGTTCGACCAAGACGTCCAAGCGAATAGGGCTCGCCGGGGCCTCCTAGTGTCCCCTTGAGTGATGAAAGAGGCCACGTGAGACAAGACTCACCGTGACTTTACTTGCACTCTTCCCTATCGCAGCCATTAGCATCTGACAGATGTAGCTCGTATCCGATGGCCTCCACAAGTCTGAGCGGACGATCCTGTTGAGTGTGTCGAAAAGGTTAGATATCAATTCTATGGATCCCGGAATCTCCGTTGTTCCAAGCACTTCCGCCAACAAAGTCAGTGGTTGGAGTTGGCTGATGTCAGACTCGCACGGGGCTCTGGAAAGGTCGTCAATCTAGCACCCGAACAATCATAATAGCCACACACGAGTCCAATTTCGCGCGCTTGTTCATAGGTGCCTTGCTCTCGATGAGGTCTGGTCGGAGTCGTGAAAGAAGGTGGACGACCAACGAAACGTCCTGAAGAAGCTTTCCGAGGAGCACCCGCGAAGTCAAGTACTAGGCGCAGTGTATATAAGCAATCATGACATTACCCAACGCGCATTTACTCACCACCTCACCACCTTCACTGCCTGCTTGTAACAAAATCATGCATACCTCTAAGCGTCTCTGACTATTGAGTCCAGCAAAAAGCCTCTGTCCAATGGCATTCGCGTAAAGCTCCCGCGCAGATGCATCTGAATCTGTCAAACCGTGATTAGAAAGCACGACAGAACCCTATTGACTCGAACAGACTGGAGCGGAAGTAGAACCGAAGTCCTGACACAAACACAACCCAGATTTCGTTGCTATCTCGATTTCCAATATCCCCCGGGGTCAAGCTGAGGAATCCCGCGACAACAAGCGATACATATGCCTCAAACGACGTTCCAAGCGTCTCTGCAATAGGTGCAGGATCTTGCGTCAGGCTCTTCATCACTGGAAGCAACATGTGGGATTTGCAGAAATCGGTGACACCCTCAATAGAATGGAGTAATGCAATCCGAGCGGATGGGAAAGGATGGTTGATAATATGCGAGAGTAAGAAGCACAAGAGTCGACGCCTATATCTGCGCATAACCGTCAATCAGGATCAGAAAATGGATGAATGCTCTTCGTACTTTGCATTCGAGGATCTAAAGTGCCTTGAATGGAACTCTTGGATGTAGTTCGCATCTTGGACTAATTGCCGCGAGTTTGTTACAAAAGCTCTCACATAGGTAGAAAGATCTATAGTGTCAGCGCATTGTAATCCCGCTGTTGCAGATCTGTGAGCAGTCTTTCTCATGCACATCCAGGAACTCACGGGAGGCTGGTCCGTATATTGTGTCCAAGGCATACACATGCTTTTTCTCAGAGGGACTAGCAAGAAGTGAGATACTCTCAAAGATCAGGGCACGGTCCCGTTTGTCGCTTCGTGCATCCAAAAGGATTGCGATCAGTGACGGAAGTACCGTCTGGAAATCGATGCCACTCGAACCTCCAAAATGACCACGCATGAACGCGAGAACGTGTAAAAGGGCGCGGGTTCTAACTCTCTCCAAGGAAGGTGAGGACGAGAGTAGGGTCCCGATGAGGAAAGCTAACGAGTTGTCCCTAAGGTTGAGGAACAGTGCTTGCAGAATGGACGTTGATAACTGGCTGGGTACGGCCCCCGCAGAAGCGGAGGCGAGGGCATAGATTTCTTGCATCAGGGACACATAGCACTGACTGGGGTCGCTGGGAATCTGTTCGATCTTCGGTGCATTGGATCAGCCAGGCTGCACCATGAAACGCGGAGTACATACCGAAGGAATCAGTGAAATCCATCCTGCTGAGAACTTGTGGGGGACGGGAAGAGCCGGGATCAAGACTAGGATCGAAGCTTGCAACGCATTGATAGTGCTTCGTCCTCCTGGTTTGGAGATTACCTTCATGCCAATGTAGCGTGCGTCCAACGCCTTACGTTATCATGAATACCAAATCTCCAACGAAACAAGTAGGAAAGTACAAACCTCTGGCTGGCTCAAGCTGTCACCTACTCCCAGTGAGGTCAGGCGCATAGCACGTATGAAGCGGTGAGCCAGTGAGATCTGTTGATACCCCGAGCTTCGCATAAGAAGCGCGCGGCAGACTAGATACGCCAGTGCTCGAGCATGCGGAACAGGGTCATGCAACTTTGACAGCAAATCAATAACATCTTGGGTGCTGTTGCTCGCGGCCAGAATGTTCTCTATGAACACAGCCCACAACTCAACGTCCGAGTACGTCTGGACTGCAAACCACTTACCGGCTATCCTGTCGGCTACGCCAAGGTTAGCCTTGCATATCTTCTCGCCGCTTTCGTCGCTATCATCCTTGTTGGTTTCCGAGACTATCTTGTCCAACAACGAGACCTCATCCCATACGTCCACACAACCCCTTAACCATCCTGTTTGGAAACCGCCATTTTTCTTGATAGCTTCCCATACACTACGCGCCGTCTTGAACTTTGCCTTTGAAGCTAGTAAGAGCGGGAAAAGTGCAGTTTGTTGGACGAGGGAAGAGATATTAGGATGCGCTTTAATAAATGGTCCCACGAGGAATGTGGCATGTGCGCGTAAAACTGCCCGGGCGGGTGTAGGGAATAACTGTGAGGTAACGATGTCTAGCAGCTGCTGGGCTGACGTGATTGGGGCAATCGTTGAAAGGAGTAAATCAGGGGAGGCATAGAGCGTTTGCAACACCCCAGCATGGGTATCATAGATACGACCAAGCAGCGCTGATCGGATGGACGCCTGACACACCATCAGCTGAAGTCAAGAACCGAGCGGGAAACAAACCATATCTGGGCTAGACAAATTATCACGCTCACTCTCCAACATCGAGTACATTCTTTCCACCGCGGTGACACGCGTCTCCTTTGATGAGTTTGCAGATGCGACTACGACCTCGTTTACATTGCTAGACTCGGCCAATGGATGACTCTGATTATTGTATTGCCTCAGTTCTGAAAACGCCAATAGACAAGGAGTAGCCCACCGACGAAATCGACGTCAAGAGCGCATTCGCCATCTTTTTTCGTTCCTTCCTATTCTTGTTCCGCGCATCAGTCTTTACGCCAGCTTCAGAAAGCACTTCATCAGTAATGTCCCTCAGAAGCTCAGGATGGCGCTGATGGACAAGAGACAGCAGCGTCCGTGCGACGCGAACGGTCTTCTCTCTCGTCTCTGCCTCGACCGTTCCGTAGTCAGCATCTGGGGGAGATGTAGCAAGGCGGACTAGAATGCGAGACAATTCTGTGACGATTACTGAAGGAGCGTTGGCGGTGTTTATCAGAGTAGAAAACAGTGACGAAACCCGATGTTCGTGGATACTACACAAGATTAGATCATTGATCGATAGCAGAAGACATGGAAGTCTACGCACCGTTCGGCAAGGGACCGGAGAAGTGGGAGGATGAAGTGGTGCGCACCGGCAACTACCATGCTTTTACTTATTTCATCGGCGAACCCACTATGAATCATGTCGTTTTATGACCGAGATGAAATGTAAAGACGACATACTACATCTTTGTGCACAGCTGGCTTGCACTGAGGGGGAATGCCGGCACGTTTTCCTGCGTTGAACAGATTGCTACAGCAGTCGCTACAAAATGAGCAGTAGAGACTGAACCCTTGCCCGAGCCCCGAGCCCCGCGTACTTGAGATGCCATTGCACTGATGATGGCAGACACGACCGCAGGCTTCAGGTTCACTCTTCGCGAGAGCACGCACAAAAGAACAAGGCTTCCGAGCTAGTCGATGGATGCATAAGGTGGGATTAAGAATCCGCGGAGAGAGAACTTACGGCAAGGTTGGCATCTTTGTGGGAAGACTGGAGCGGGGTGAGCAAAGAGGGTAGAATGAATGCAAGGACACCATCTTCCAGAGACGACACGCCAGAGATGTAATCGTGCATCGTAGCAGCATGAAATGCAAGCAACGTGCGATGTGAGTGGGAGCCTGGGATAGTGTCAGCAAGAGACATGTAGCAAAGCTGAGGTGGTATACATTTGACTGCGATAGGCAGAAGATTGGTGATGAAACGTGCCACTTCCGTATCTGATACCATTGCCTTGACCAAGGCATTACGTGGGAGGGGCTTTGCTGCCGATTTGAAGGGGAGCAAAAACGAAAAGGAAGAGTTTGGTCTCGAAAGCCATCAGCAAAAGACGACGATTTCGCTGGTGACACCTACCGAATGTGCAATATCGAAAGCATTTTGACAAAGTGCGGAGATTCGTGGTATGGCAAGAACAAGGCAAGGATGGCAGGTACGTTGAACTCGTTGATCCTGGTAGACGTTGCCGGCGTGCAACTCTGCGAGGTGACGCAAAGCTCACCTGAAGCGCCTTACGAGCCACTCCAATACTTTGCTAGTGGGAGAGTCCATCAGCCAAGGACCGAGGAGAGCGAGAAACGCGTTTATATTTTGATCGAGGACTGCATCGAGTTCTGCTGTCTGGAGCGTGCGATCGAGGGCCCTGGCGGCGTCGGAGAACAGGGTGTGTTCGAAGTCGACCGCGCAAGGTGACGCATCTAGGCCGACGTCGAGAGACTTTGACGAGAACGCGGGGGAGAGGGTGCGAAGGTGGGTGAACGCGGAGGAGGCGAGTGCGTGGATCGAGTCGAGGTCGTGGAGGTCAGCGTCCCTGCCGGCGAACAAATACGACTCGGTGTGCCTCTTCTTCGACCTGTCCTGCAGCAAGAACGCGTTCAGCGACGTCGACGCGGCGAGCTGACTCGCGAGCGCTGAAGGCATCGATGCTGGTGCAATGGAAAATATCGATCATATGATTACGTAAAATAGTCTGATAACCCAATCAAACGCAAACAATCACCATGGTAATGTACCACCACCATGTCCGAATCCAATCAAGGACTTCCCCCGCTGGCCTCGGATGGCGTGTTCAACGCGTCCGCGTCCATCACCATCGATGCACCACGCGACGCCGTGTGGCAAGTCTTGATGGACTGGGGCTCATATTACGAATGGTGCGTCCCCCCCCCCATACCACACAGCCTTGACCTGATATTACTTGCAGGAACCCGTTCGTGTACGTACCAGATTAACTCAGTCTGATGCCTTGCTGACCGAGGCCACGACACAGCCGAAACCAGTGTCTCGCGGACGCGTCCAAAAAGCCCCTGGCCGTGTCTCAACAAATTCCCCGCGTCGGCGCCCATCTGCTCATCCATCCTGTGCACATTCCCCCTTCGTTCGATACACCGAGGTTGTTCCCAGCTAGCTCAGCATTCGAGGTCATAACCACCATGGACCCGGACAATTACCGCTGCGCATGGGAAAACGTCGACTACCCCTCTTGGCTCCTTACCGCAGTGCGATGGCAGGCGTTGGTCGAGGTGTTGGAGGACGGCCGGAAAAAGACGCGCTACGAGACCATCGAAGTGTTCAGCGGCCCACTGGCGTATCTGATCAAGCTCTTGGTCGGAGGTGGGCTGCAGCGGGGCTTTACTGCCATGGCAGAGGGTCTGAAAAAGAGGGCGGAAGAGCTGCAGAGGGATCGTTAGACGCAACTTTGTACTTAACATGTAGTGCTGATTCATCTCAGACATTCTGCCAATCCCGGCACAGCCACAGAATCCACGATCTAGACCCCCCTTAAAGTGGACACTATAAATCTGGCACGACGCCCTTGACATTCTCCGCCTTTCCATCATGCTTGCGTACGACTCTCCACTCGTGTCCACCGACGTCACGAACAACACTTCCACCCCCTCCAACCCCGTCTACGACGCCCACGGCAGGCAGAAAAACTTCGTAGAGTCCACCATACAGAGGAGAGAGCGCATCGAGTTTCTCAAACAGAGGGAATGGGTTCGACGTGTCACCGAGTGGGTCAGGGAAACAAACGCTCAGAAAGATCCTGTCCGTACACATCTCTCACCGATTCCCCCCCCCCTGACATCTCGTCTAGCAGTTCATCTTTGGCCGTCCAAGCCGATCATATTCCCCCTTCTCTCCTCAGGATGCTGTCATTGCGTCCCAACCATCCGTCGTTCCTTTCCCCTGTGCCGAGGAGGAGGAAGAGGAGCCATACATCATCTATAGCTCATCTCCGAGCTCTTCCCTTTCTTCCCTTTCCGAGGAAATCACACCCGTCCTTCCCCTCAATAGCGGGCCAACCCCCTCTCTTAGCCTTCCCGTCGCAAGTGCGGCCCAACCTGTCCAAAGAAGAACATCTGGACACCATCGGAGATGCAGCAGCGCCAGTCTTCGCGGTCACACGCGGAAGCAATCTCTTTCCAGTATATGCGAGGTGCCCGAAGAGGATTAGTCGTCTCTCGCCGGCCTCGCGACATGCTTGATATCCCCTTGCATTCCAAAACGTCTCTCGTCCACCTGGTGCTTGTGTCACCTGGCAAGCTGGATTCTGGTCAGGAAGTTGTCGAACCCTTGCTTCTTCCCGCGCCGACGTGTGAACGCCATCCGTGGCATTTTGTCGCTGGCGATGCTGATCGTTGTTCGTTACCGTCTGTCGTAACCCGGAGCGTCCAGGGTGTTACCCGGTTCTCCTGGTAGCCTCATCGTGTTCCTGATACCTGTGCCACTCTTTATACCCGCCTTGGTCCCGCCGTCATATGTACCACCTCACATCCACACGCTCATCATCATCGACAGATTCCGTCCCACTGTATCTTACACCGACAGACTGTGATTGTACTGTATAGAGTTCGCGAGCTTGACTCGGTTCTTTTCTTGCAGACCACAGAGCTACAGTATTTCCCCCATTGTATTGCATGAATCAATTCGCATAAAATTCTGCGTGTTTCGCGGGTACACCGGTGCCAAGACGGCTGTCACTGACAGAGTGCGCAAGGGATTCATTAATTTTGGAGCTGCTTCACGGTTTCATGACGACAGTAGCTTCCAATCCGATGTTCGCCCTTGAGAAAAAGGGGTGCGGGGTCGGGGACGACCGTAGATCAGCGCCACGAGCCTGGACCGGTCCACTCACAGCATTCGGGCGCACCGCCTGCCACGCGGATCATTTCTATGGGAATACAGTACTGCGGAGTCGCGCTCAACCTGAACCTTCACGATGAGTAGCGCCAGCTCGAGTTCCGGGCGTTGGCAGGGTCGGCGCGGTGGGCCCCGCGGAGGTCGAGGACGCGGCCAGGGCGACCCTCCAGCGAGAGGAACTTTCCACAGCAGTACTAGTAGCACAACCAGCAGCAACCGAGGTAGAGGCAGGGCCAGAGGCCACCCCGAAGCCCCTCGTGGCGCATACAGGGGTGCCGGCTGGGACAGGCAAGCGCGGCCTGGAGGAGTGTCAGTCCATTTCCCTTCATCCCTGGCAGTATGGTCGTTGACGCGGCTCTGCAGCATCTTTATGCCGGATCAACCGGGAACAGTCGATGCCCGCATCAAAGATGGCTCCGACAAAGCCGTCGTAGACGGGTTGAACAGGGACACTGACGACGCTGGGGACGACCCGGACCGTCTTCCCCTTCGTCCCGACTTTGGGACGCAAGGGAGAGAGATCGTGCTTCGCGCCAATTACTTTCCCATCGACGTCAAGGGAAATATTTACAGATACAACGCCACGATCGACCTCCCTGGCGATAAGAAGCTCTCACGTCGCGTCAAACACCGCGTGTTCCAGCTTGCAGAACAGACCGTGGACTGGCAGCAAGCGGGGATGCCCGGTCGTGTGGCACACGACAACGCCGAGAAACTCGTGGCGTCTTTCTTACTCCCGCAACCCCTGACTATACAGGGTACATATTATGACGAGGGAGAAGGCGCCCCTTCTGAGGGAGGGACTCA
>JBBPTP010000015.1:50769-71342 GCA_038094195.1 Pulveroboletus aff. carminiporus | reverse complement strand
CAGTCTGCTAGACCTCTAGTTCCTAGTCTATAAGCAAGACTAGTAAAGCCCACTTGGTAAAGGATACCACAAGAGTAACAAGACACTTCTCTTGGGCAACTGCTATTGCCTCTTGACGGCTATGCCTCAGGGGTTTAGGGTTGTTTCAGACAGCATCTTGCCATTGAATTTGGGTGCATTCAGTGTGCCTCAAAGGGGCATATGGAATACCAGATTAGCCATTGGCAGAATAGGATTCTATGGGATGTTAGAAATAGGTGAAGTGGATAGAGAGGAAACAACAGAAGAAGGCAATGAAGTAAGCAGACTAGGAGCAGATACAAGCGGATGAATAGATGTATCAAGGAGAAAAGAAAGGCCAGGTGACGAAGTATGGTCAGATGGCACTGGTGAAGGGTAAGGAAAAGAAGAGGATGAGATAGGAGTTAGAGGAGAGGACGAAAATAGGTTAAGAGATTGATGTTGCCCTGGGGAAGGAGTCCTTTGAGGAGTGAAACTTGTAAAACCCCCAGGTATAAACAGTGAATCTGTAACAGGAGAAGCAGATAAGTTACAACTATTGTGGGACACTCTGTCCAGTGTAACTGGGATCAGAAGGTCAGAATCTTTCAAGATATCTAGATGACTAAGGTCAGTGGTAAGTTCTTCTAACTCTTGACACTGAAGCCTGAATATGAGTGACCTCCTCAACAACCTGGGTGAACCCCTCACGGTGGGCTCCAGTTGTAAGAAAGATAAGTGGTGTGGTAGGATAAGTCCCTAGAGGGTTTATCACAAGGAAGAGGTTGAAGGGAGTGAGCTATGCTCATCCCTAGAGGGGTCCAGCAAAGATAGATAGACAAGGAGGGGTAACTAGATGTAGGCCCAGCACCAGAAGGGTCCGTCTGGTTGATTCCAGATTGAAAGTGAAGTGAATTGAATGAAAACTGGTCTAGGATGAGGACCAGATTGAGACGAGCAATGACAATGACAATGACGAACAAAGATGTGACTGATAGACAGTGACCCAAATGAAAGATGTATTGCACAAGGCAGGTATAGGGATTTATAGTCTGGGTATTTCCCAGGACTGTCAGAAAAAAGATGAAACATATGTCAATGTCAAAGTATTGACAGGTGAGATAGGAATGATAGAAATGAGTGTTGCAACACCAGGACACAAGAAAACATATGGTAATGTACTAACCATCTCAGTTGCTAGTCCTGAGATAAGTCAGATAGTAGGTAGAGCAGATAGTATAACCGGATAGTTAGTCTGGGTATGGATAGGACCAGATATGTACGAATAGTTAGTCTGGGTATGGATAGGACCAGATATGTACGAATAGTTAGTCTGGGTATGAATAGGACCAGATATGTATGAATAGAGGTGGATCAGCCTTCGATGAACACAGGACATGATGGGATGCTTGCACGATGGATGCTAGAGGATGCAGTGTGACCTGAAAGTGGGGAAAACTGAGTTTACAAATGTAGAGAGTGTCAAGCTCCTACAGCATCAAGCAAAGGTTTTCCATGGAGAGTCAAACTTTGTCTCTAATGGCATAGTCTGGGGCAGATGATCTATGTTTATTGGCATTAGCCTTCATCCATTCTTGTGCTTTTAATATATTATTGTAAGCTTCTTCTAAGATAGTTTTCATTTGCTCAGCAAATGTTTCCACTGTGAGTGCTTTAGATGACCCTTGTTCAAATTCTATTCATAGATGATATAAATGTGTAACTTCAAAGGGTGTCTTCTTTGTAGAAGTGTTACATTTAGAATTATATGAGAATTAGGTGAGGGCTAGCCAATCAATCCATTCATGTTGTCACTCTGCTGTAAATATGTGAAGATACTGTTGAACTTTGCAATTCATTCATTCCATCTACCCATCTGTTTGTGGGTGGAATGCCATGGAGAGGTGACAGTCTATGCCAAGATGCTTACAAAGCTCTTGCATTACAGCTGATGTGAATTGTGGTCTGTGATCAGAAATGATAGATTTAGGAAGGCTGTGATGCTTTCAAATATAATTTAGATAGAGTTTGGCCATATCTAGGGCTGTGCATGTCTTATGCATGGGGATGAATTCAACTTCCTTTGAGAAGCAATCAATGACCATTAAGATCATGTCAAATCCATGAGACTTGGGAAGGTCTGTGATGAAATTGGCTGATATATGTTCCCATGGAATTTGAGGTGCTTTTAAAGGTTGAAGTAAGCCAGCTGGGGCTTGGTTTGATCCTTTGAAATATTGACACCTGTCACAACATTTCACATAATCTTTAATGTAAGTAGCCATTCCTGGCCACCAATAACTATGCTACAGTAGTTCTATAGTTTTCTCATATCCAGGATGACCAGCAACTGGAGTGTTGTGGTGAAGTCTGGTGACTTTCATGTGTAGAAGTGGATACTGGGGTATATCTGGAATGTAAATTCTTTTGTATTGGTCATATAGTAGACCGTCATTATGGATTTCAAGTTTTTCTTTTTCGAGTACCTTTCAGGTTTGCATTTCTGTTAGGCACATAGTTGCATTAAAAATGCATTGCTTAATTGAGACCCCTTCATCTGAGATCAGAAGTGTCTGTCTGATCTTATCCAGGAATATAACAACAATTCCTTTGTTGTTATCTTTGATCCCTTCAAGGTGATCTTCTCATCTAGAAAGGGCATCAGCTTTTTCCATTGTGGTTCCAGCCTTGTGTATCCAAACACAGTTGAATCTAGATAAATTTTGTGACCATCATGCTTGGTGACAATTGAGATCTTGTCTCGTCATAAAGAATTGTAAGTTGGTGTGGTCATTTTATATTTCGAACTCATGCCATGCACCTTCAAGGTGGTGTCTCCAAACTTCCAATGCTCATATTATACTGAGCATTTCCTTATCAGCAATTGAATAGTTTCTTTCAGTGGAGTTGAAAGCACGAGAGAAATATGTGACAGAATGCCATTTCTTGTCATTTTCATAGACAGAGCACTGCTCCTGTAGCAAATTCTGATGAATCAACTTCAAGCTGGAATTTCTTATTGTTATCTGGGTAGGCAAGTATAGGTGCCATGGTGAATGCTTGTTTAAGTGTGTCAAACACTTCTTGCTGTGGACTTTCTCATGCAAATTTAACATCCTTCTTCATCAGATTGTGGAGTGGTCTAGTCACTTTAGTGAAATCTTTGATGAATCTGCAATAGAAGTTTGCAAGTCTGAGGAAAGCACAGACACCACACACTGTTTTGGATGTAGGCCATTCTAGGATAGCTTTAACTTTAGATTTGTCCATTCTAATGCCATCTTGTCCCACCAACATGCCAAGAAATTCAATTTCTGTGGTGTGGAACATACATTTTTCTGGCTTGATGAATAAGTCATTTTCTTCTAAATGATGGAGAACTTCCAGATTTGTTGTGTTTTTCTTTGTTGTCATCTTTGGTGAATATTAATAGATTGTCAATATATACAACTACAACTGCTTTCATATCAGTGAAGATCTCATTCATTATCACTTGGAATGTGGCTAGGGAATTGCATAGTCTGAAGTACATGATGAAAGGTTCGAATGCTCCTCTAAAGCAAATGAATGCTGCTTTCTATTCATCACCTTCTTTGATGTGTATGTTATTGTATCTCCATCTGAGATCCATTTTTGTGAATAATTTAGCCCTTTTGAGTTTATCAACTAGCTATGAAATGAGTGGTAGCAAATAGTTGTTCTTGACCGTGTGTTCATTTAGGTAATAGTAATCCTATATCATCTATTTTCATCCATCCTTCTTTGGAATAAAGAACATAGGTGATGTTTGAGGGAACTTAGAGGGTCTTATATAATCCTTCTTTAATTGATTGTCAATGAAGGCAGCAACCTCTCCTTGTTCTGTGAGAGAGAGAGGTATTATGCATCCTTTCTTAGGTTTAAACATATCTTTGAGGTCTATTGCATGATTTCAAGGTTTATGTATGGGCATGCATTTGCTTTCTCCTTTGTGGAATACCTTAAGGAATTTGTGGAACTGCTTTGATACAAGCTTCTCTGGAGTCTTGTCTGTCTTAACAGGTTGTTCTGTTGTGGCACATAGATAGTAAGCCATGTAAGCTTGTTCCTGTTCTTCCTTATTCAGGGTGGTCAAAAAGGTAGTGTGATCTGAGAGCATTTGACAAGATCTAGGACATCGGTTAAGTTTTACTATTCTCTTAGCCCAGTCTATTTCAGAGTTGTGGTGTTTGAGCCAAGAATATCCTAGGATTAACTGATTCTTTCCCAGGATGGTGACTTCTGCCAATATTCATTCTTGATGGCCTTGATATGTAATAATTAAATCTGTAGAGTGCATGATAGATCTGGCAGAGTTCTTAGTTCTGTCCACATTGTAGACCAAAATAGGTCATGCTAAGGGCCTCATTGGTAGTTGATGTTTTTTGGCCCATGCTTTGTCAATAAATATGACATTAGCACCACTATTTAGCAGTGCATCCATTTTGATCATGAATTTCTTATCTTGTCCAGGAGCTATAGTAAATTCTAAGTTGATCTCCTTTTAGACATTTACATTTCGGATAAAGATTTCTTCTAGGATTTCATCATGATCATTCTTCTTTAGATGTGAAATGGTGCAAAAAGGGTGATCCTTTCAGATGCCCTAGCAAACCTCTCCATTGAGAGAGTCTCTGTACATGAAATCTATAAATACATCTAAGTCTGAACTTTCTTCAACCTTCAGGGTTGCATAATGATTCTTCTTTGCAACATTGCCACCCAGTGTGGTTATGTTGCCTTACCTTTTCCCTTCTTCTTTGAATGGGTAACAAGTAGATCTTTGAAGTAGGCCTCAGCCTCTTCATGTGTCATCTTCTGAACCATGTAGTCCAGGTTTGATTTTGAACTCCTTGAATTTTTGTCCTTGGAGTCCAACCATTCTTTGGCCACTCTGGCCTTGTGGTCTTTGCCCTTCAGGCATCCCTTCTTGTGAGCACCCCCCACATACTTGCATTTGGAGCACTCAATCTTTGGTTTTGGGCACTCTTTCGAAGAGTAACCTTCCTTGCCACAGTTGTAACATTTAAATGGCCTGTGATCAGCCACATCAATGTCCATAGCATTGGACCTCTTCTGTCCTTTGCCCTTAAAGTTGCTTCTTTGAGTGGTATGGCCCATTATGAAATCAAGGGCTTCTTTCACCATACCAACTTAGTGAATTTCAGCAAGATAGAGTGCTGGGATTTGCTGCTGCTTGCCTTCTTTAAAGATTTGGGCAATGGTGCCCCTGGAAATGTTCTTCTCCAATAGCCTTATGATGTTGAAGTCATCAAGTGATGCTTGGTTGTAAAGTGACTTCCACTTCACAATAAATTTGTCAATGGGCATATTGCCCTGCATGAATCCATCAATTTGCTTGTGGGCCCAATCTATCTTGTTGGCAGATCTAAAAAGACCCTCCATTTCTTGTTCTAACATGGCCCATATATTGGTCCATCCTTTGACTAAGCATGTTTCAGCAAACCAGCCTGCTTTTATGCCAGTGAGTCATGAGAGAATGGCAAGTACTATGTTGTATGAGCCAGGGGTAATGGCAGTGCTGTTTATGGCAAGCCAAGCTTTCATCTTGCTTCACCATTCTTCAAACTTTGCCCTAGAACTGTTGTATGTTCCAGAATCTGAGAAAATTTCAACTTTTTGAAAATAACCTCCTGTGATTGCTGCTTGTTCTATGGCTGCTTGTGCTCCTGCAGTGGCACGTGCTGCTGCTTGTGCCCTTAGCATTGCAAGCTCAACAGCTTGTGTGTTTATGGTTGCATTTAACTATGCTATGATTGTACTCGCAGTATTGAATTCTTGTATGATAGCATTTGCTTAATCAGTCCAGTTCATATTCTGATCATGGAGCACTTGAGAGAGAGACATGGTGAACGAGGTGTATTATAGAAATTTCTTGGGCTTGTGTAAAGATAACCTTGGTCATAGGACCTTGGTTGTATATGCTTCATCTGAGTATGGTTCACCTCCTCTGAGCCTCCTTATGCTAGATATGGCTCTTCTTTTCCTCTGATGCTTCCCTTGTATAGAGGGTTCTTTTTCTTCTGCCTTTCTCTTGGCAGGTCTTAGTGGTACATATAATATCAGTGCTTCTTCTTCTTTCTTAATTTCTGCCTCTAATGTTGAGACAGGGGTCAAAGGAGAGCTGGTGGTCATTTCATTTGACCACAAGTGGATAGGCAGGGGTAGGACATAAAGTGGGGCCAGGTCTGGGAGAATCAGCACATCATTTGGGTCTACAGACCAGTCTCTCAAGGAACAGGTCTGGTCAGTAATGAGTGAGGTACTGTCTTCAAAGGTTCCTGCTTTCTTGAATGTGTTGAAGAGGAAGGTGGTGGCATATGGGTCTATTAGTTCTTTAAATGGATCTAAGCCAGCTTTCTTTAGTGCAGCTAAGAACCAATCTACCAGTGACTCAGGTGATAAACTTTTTAAAGCAGATTGTGAGTCTGCTATGCTCTGACTCCTGTCTTCTCAAGGTGTAGGTGGCTCAGAGTCTCTGCTAGCTGCTACTACTAAGGTCTGCTCAGCTACTATGTGTGAAGCAGTGTACAAAAAGTGTGAAGGACCCCATTGGGTGCTGGCAGCTAGGAAGGAAGAAAGAGAGTGGTGAGTGTTGAAAACCACTGACTTGATGTGAGTGTGGCTTCTTCTTCATAGGATGTAGTACCCACTTGTGACTTGTGCTTGTAGGTGGAGTGGTAAGGTGAGACAATAAAGTCAGATCCTAATGAAACAACCCTAATAGCACTAGGTGTTCAGGTTACCACTAGGAGGCATAGACTTAGAGTCAAGAAGCTATGAGAGGAAAATCCAAGAGGATCTGACTGAGGACCTCTTGGTTGTCAATTCAGATCCTTATATACCCTACTATATGTTTGTACTTATTTGGTCCATTTATCCAAATGGAGATGTGAGCAGCCATAGAGCTATAAAGTAGAGATTCAAACAATGAGGTGGACATGAGTTAAGTGACATATCAAAATGGAAGAGAAGCATAAGGCATAGCCATAGGATAAAGAGTAGCAGTAATAAAATACATGAGGCATAGAAATGGAAGCATATGAATAAAGTTAAGTTCTGTCCTTTATAGTTTGATTAGTTCAAATGCATAAAGTCATGAGTTGTAGGATGTCAAGCATCATGCTGTCATGAAGTCATGAAGTATCAATGGAGTTTAGGGCAGGTATTGTTTAGACTTAGCAGATAGAAGAGTAAGGGTATCATAAAGTCATAGCTTTGGGGTATTTGATTTGAGCTGCAAGCCTAATGACAAGCATTAGACTTGAGTGGCTAGTTTAACCTCATTGTGGAGGAGCTTTAATCAGAGTTTGAATAAATATCAATGTTGCAAAAGAGCATTTGTAACAATGAGGCTGTCCATGATGAGTCATTGTAACTTGGAACATATTTGTATGTAGGCTTGTGGCATATCTTTGAAATAATTGGAGATTAAAGACATGAGCCACATGTGTTGTGTGGCAGAATGGAAGTTAGGAAGCATGATGGACATGTTGTTCAATATAATCATGAGAAATAGAAGTTAAGGAACTTCTACTTGAAGATTAAAGAGAATTGTGACTTAAATGAGAGTGAATCAAGGATTCATTCCCTTGATATATGACTTGACTTGTAGAAATAAAACAAATGTGCTTAGTCATTATTCAGATGAAAAGGTGTTAAGTCCTGAAGGATGAGGTATTGCATTAGACAGCATTTGTAACACTACCCCCCTTTTATGAATTGCATTCCAGGCAATTAAAGAGTTATGTGGTCCCCTCCAGAATAGATTTTCCACAGTACTTGAAAAGTCAAATGAATTCAACTGCTGACATCCTCAACTTTCAAGGAGCATTTGGATATTTTTTATGAAAATCTTTTATTACTTGTTGGGCATTCTTTAGATTGCCTTCTGGCTTCCATGTATGGTCATCTTCAGACCATCCATGCCAATGGACTAGGTATTCCAACCTTTGTCCTTTCATGCAAGAATCAACAAGGTAGTCAACCTTGTACTCTTTGTCATGATCTTCTGTTACATGTGATAGACCTGCCATTGGAGCTTCCTGTTTCTGCAGCCTTTCCTTATATGACTTTAGGTGAGATACATTTATGACAGGATGTATTTTCATTGTTTTGGCAAGTGGAGTTCACATGCATTAGAACTCCTCAGTGCAATGACATTATAGGAACTAATTCACTTTTCTTAAAGTTTACATAATGTGCATGGGAGTCAAAGATGCTCCATGCTGAGCCAAACTTTATCTCTGATCTTATACTCCAGTGTATCAGATCAGTGCTTATCTGCTTGTTCTTTCATCTTTTTCTTTGCTTCATTAATATTTTTACATATATTTTCAAATATTTTCTCTATTCTCTCTGCCATTGCTTCAGCCACTGGGGCCTTCATCTTATGTTGCTCAAATCCCATTCTTGGTAGATAGGAGCATGTGACTTTGAAGGGACTTATCTTCATTGTCAATTGTTTCTTAATATTATATGAGAATTGTGCCAGGAGCAACCATTCTGCTCAATTCTCTGAGTTTTCCATGACAAATATATGGAGATAGCTCTGCATCTCCTAATTGATTCTTTCTGTCTGGCCATCCATTTGAGGGTGAAAGACAGTGGATAGCTTTGGAGTGATGCTCAGATGTTTATATAAATCTTTCATCACTTGTGTGGCAAATTGTGGGCCATGATTCAAAATGATCATGTGAGATAATCCATGATCTTTCCAGACATGGAACAAATATAATTTAGCCATTTCTAGACTTATAATATTCTTTGAACAAGGAACAAATTCAACTTCTTTGGAGAATCTGTCCACAACTACCAATATTGAGTCATGTCTATCAGAAATTGGGAGATCTGTAACAAAGTCAGCAGAGACATCAACCCATGGCATATGTGGTGTGTCTAATGGATGAAGTTTTCCTGATGGAGCCTTGTTGGTTCCTTTGAAACATGCACATCTATTGCACCTTGATATGTAATCTTTAATAAATATGGATAGACCAGGTCACCAATATAATCTTTCAATTAGTTCCTGTGTCTTTTCAGCACCTGGATGCCCAGCAACTGGTGTGTCATAATGTAATCTAATGATCTCAAAATGGAGATCCTTGATGATATACTTATTTTTGGCCAGAACATATAACCAGTTTTTCTTGTTATAAAGATTACTGTTTTCTTCTCAGCATATGCCATATTTTTGGCATAGATCATGTGCCTCAGATTCTTTAATCAACAAGGTAGCTTTTGTGACTTCTGTTCTAAGAAGATCTCCTAGATCTTTAATTTCCATCATTTTAATGGAGCTAGGTGGAATTACTAATATCTACTTGTTGTCATTTTCCATTCCTGCCCTATGATCCTCTTTTCTTGATAAGGCATTGGCTTTTCCCATAGACATCCCTGGTTTATGTATCCATTTGAAATGAAACCTTGACAAGTATTATACCCATCTTGCTTGGTGCTGATTTAAATTCTGCTGTTTAATGAACCACTGTAGGTTTGCATGATCATTCCATATTTAAAAAGGATGATGGAATCCTTCTAGGTAATGCCTCCACATTTCCAATGCTTTAATCACTGAAAGCATTTCTTTGTTAGCAATTGGATAATTATGCTCTTCTGGTTTCATACTATATAAAGCAAAGGCTATGGGATGCCATTTTTCACCTTTTTTAACTGATAGTATTGCTCCTGTGGCATAATCTGAGGCATTAGTTTTAAGGCAGAACTTTGATTCATCATCTGGATAAGTCAGAATTGAAGCAGTTGTGAATTTCTTTTTAAGTGTATCAAACACATGTTGTTGGTCTTGGTTCAAATAAAAGGAACATCTTTCTTTGTTAGGTCATTGAGAGGGCATGTGACTTGTACATAGCCTTCAATGAATCTTCTATAGAAGTTTGCAAGTTCGAGGAGGCTTCTTACTCCATAGACATTCTTTGGTGTAGGCCATTTCAGAATAGTCTGAACTTTATCTTGTTTCATTTTAATTCCATCAGTGGATACTTTCATTCTGAGGAATTCCACTTCTTTAATGTAAAAGGAACACTTTTCTGGTTTTACAAACAGGTCATTTTCCTGCAACCTGTAAAGAACTTTGTTTACCAACTTGGCATGTTCTTCTATATCATCTGTCTTTGTGAATATTAATAGATCATTGATGTACACCACCATAACATTCTCCATATCAATGAAGATCTCATTCATTATTGCTTGAAAAGTGGCAGGCAAATTGCACAGCCCAAAGTATATTACAAGGAGTTCATAGGCTTTACAGAAGCAAACAAATGCAGCCTCCCATTCATCTCCTTCTTTGATTCAAATGTTGTTGTAACCTCATCATAGATCCATTTTTGTAAATAACTTTGCTCCTTTGAGCTTCTTGACCAATTGGAAAATCAGCAGCAATGAGTAATTGTTCTTCACCATGTGCTTATTCAGGTACCAATAATCCTGAACCATGCACTTCTTTTCATTCTTTTTTGGAACATGTTACAATTACATTTCTCTCTTGTTCACTTGTACTTTTATCCTTCAAACAATCAACCATTCTCTGTGGCATCATCTGCGTCACCTACGTACATCTTTTGCTTATCATTTTCATTCATCCTTGTTTAGTTTCCTTATAGGTCAGTTCCTGGAGGTATGTCATTTCCTTGTTTACCTTGAACTTTTACTCCTCAGCTGAATCTCTTATTTCAGCCTCATAGTTCCTATCTACCATTGTTCCTTTGCCTTCTATTATGTTCTACTGTGGTTAGCTAATCTGCAGGTTCTCTTTCCCTTTATATCTATCTTGGGCCAGCTCTGATGTAAAACAGCTATCACTATTTAAGCCTAGAATAGTCACATGTAACCAGTTTTCTCACTTTGAATCTATTTTGTTCTCTTGTCTAACACATCATAAGTTTAACCAAAGGACGTTGCGACTCTTCATGAGCTCCTCCCTTCAGTTGAATCTCTCTCGAGTCTGGTTACATTTAACATCAAGAACTCTCCACTTCGTGTTCCACACAAAGTGTAGTAGCATTAGACTTAACAGAACAAAGAACACCAGTGACATTTGCAGCAACTTTAAAGGACAAATATATTCCTTCTTTAATTGATCATCTATAAATGCCAAGACTTCTTCTTGTTCTTTTATGGAGAGTGGAATGATCTGGCCCTTCTTAGGCTTGAATGAATCCTTAAGATCAATTCCATGGTCCCATGGCTTTCACAACAGCATGTGCTCTGAGTCATGCTTATCAAACACTGTGTAATATTTGTGATAGCACTTAGAAACCATCTCCTTGAATGTTTTCTCCTTTTTCTTAACAGGTTTCTCGAGCATAGCTCTGAGATGATATGCATTCCATGTGCAGTCCTGTTCTTCTTGTTCTTCCTTTAGGATCTACATGGGAACTTCTTGCAGCATCTTACAACTGCATGGACATCAGGTCATTTTGATGGACTCCTTTTTCCAATCAATTTCAGGGTTGTGGCATTTCAACCATGAGTAACCAAGGATCAATTGGTTAGATCCAAGGTCTGTAACTTCTGCTGTAGCTTTCTCATAGTGACTCTGAAATTTGATTATAATTTCCATGTAGTGCGTAATGTCTCCTGCATTGTTCTGAGTCCCATCAATGTTAAACATGCAGATCAGGTTCTTTAGTGCCTTAAGCACAAGGCTGTTACTTTAGGCCCACTTCTTGTCAATAAATATTACATTTGCACCACTATCAAGTAACACTTTGATTTCCTTTGGATTCCTCTTATCATGACTTATTTTAATGTTCAATAGGATTTCTTTGGACAGGTTCACAGATCTTGTAAAGATCTCTTCAGGGAAATTTGTTTTGTCATATTTTTTCTTTGTTTTGTTGAAGGAATTAAGCATATTCTTTACAGAAATGCTATGCTTCTGATTAGCAGAAGACACCTTCTTCTGGCAATTTGATAAATCATTATTTTGGTTGCTGTCCATAGTTTCCTCCATGGAAAGGACTTCAAATCTGTTTTTGGATTTTTCATTTTTAATATTATGAGACTGAGCACTCTGATTACTCAATCCCATCTGTGATTTATCAACTCTGTCTCCTTCATGTCATAAAAGTATGCCTTCATCTCATCAAAGAACATACTCCATACTGCCATAAATGGGTCGGCTTCTTTTGCCTTCCCCTTGCCCTTTTCTTCCTTCTTCAGGGATGTTTCCTTCTCACTACTACCTTCTCCCTCCATGGTTGTTGCAGCTTGTACTTTAGATTTTTGGGCTTTCTTACAATCCAGCTTGTGCTTGAAGCTCAAGAACTTGCATTCTGGGCATTGAATTTTTGGTTTAGGGCAGTCCCTTACAAGATGCCCTTGCTGTCTGCAATTAAAACATGAGGGCCCATTGCCTCAGCTCATGTTGGTGGTTTCAGCCTTAGCTGCTCTGGCCTCTTTCTTCTTTTTCTTTTTCCATAGTTTAGATCCTGTGAGTTTATTGAACATGTAATAAGCTTTGAGTTACATGCCAATGGTCTTTATTTCAAATAGAATTTGATCAATGGTTTGCTTTCATTGACCCTTGAACAACTTCAGACAAATGTCTGGATGAATGGCATTTTCGAGCAAATAGACTCCATGACTTTGGTCTACATTCAACTGGTAGAATAGTTTTCTCCACCTCACAATGAAAGCAAGGATGGAGCTTGATCTTTGTATACATTTGGTGATCTCTTTCTTTGCCCAGTTCTTCTGAAGTTGAGGGTGAAACAACCCCTCAATCTCCACAATAAGAGAATTCCAATCATCGATCAAACTCTTGCCAGCAGTGAGCTTCTGCAGCTCTACTTCTGCAAAGAAACTTCTCTTTTTACCTTTTAGGTAAGACAATACTGTGTATGTCCTGTTTTTTCCATAGAGTTTAGGTGCCCCATCCAATTTTAACTTTCTCATGAACTGCTTTGGGTTATAGTCCATCCAGGCCTTCATCTTCATCCACCATTCTTCGAATTTTGTCAAGCTACCATCATAGGTGTCTAGGTCTATGAATATTTCGACCTTTGATGTACTGCCTGCCTATGATCCTATTGCAGTGGCATTTTCTCCTGTCACCCAAGTGTATACTCCCATTAGTTCTCTAGTGTATTGGTCTGCTTGCTCCATGTTTTCCTTGACTGTTTCTAGCTGAGTTTGTGCTCTTGTCAGAGCATCTTGCAATGTGAGCCTTTTATTTTCCATTGCCTGTATTCTTTCAATGGCATTTTGAAAAGAGCCAAGCAGGTTTGCCCAGTTCTCAGCATTGAACTCTGAAACTTGTGCCATTGCAGGAATGTACTACTAGTATGGGTACTTTCATAATTGTTGTAAGTAAGAGTGGAGACATAGGTATTGTTACAAACACTCTTTTTGCAACATCATAACTTATTCAAACCCTGATTAAAGCTCCTCTGCAATGAGGTTAAACTAGCCACTCAAGTCTAATGCTTGTCATTAGGCTTGCAGTTCAAATCAATTACCCCAAAGCTATGACGTCACGATCCCCTTAAACTCTACATCTGCTAAGTCTGAACCAACCCTGCCCTAAACACCGCTAACACTTTTATGATTTCATGAAAGCACGATGCTTGACATCATGTGACTTATGACTTGACGCTTTTGGACTTATTGAACTTTAATGGACAAAACTTAACTTTATTCGTACGCTTCCATTTCATGCCTCATGCATTTCATTTCCACTATTCCTTACCCTATGGCTATGCTTCATGCTTCACTTCCATTTGATACGCCATCTAACTCATGCCTACCTCATTGTTTTAATTACTGCTTCACAGCCCTATGGCTGTCCATCCCTTTATTTGGATAACGGACCAAATATATACAAATCTATAGTAGGGTATATAAGGACTCAAATTAATGACCAAGGGATCCTCAGTCAGATCCTCTTGGGTATTTCCCCTCATCTGCTCATTCTCTAAGTCTATGCTGTCTAGTGGTAACCTGAAAGCTCTAGTAGCAATTAGGGTTGTTTCATTAGGATCTGACTCCTGTCTTCACCTTACCACTACCACCTACAAGCACATGTCACAAGTGGGTGCTATGCTTTACAAGGAAGAAACCATGCTCACAACGAGTTAGTGGTCTTCAACACTCACCACTCTCTCTCTTCCTTCCCAGCTGCTTCGGTCCGACAGGGCCCTTCTCATTTTTTGTATGCTACCTCGCGCATAGTAGCAGAGCAGACCTTAGATGTAGTAGCAGCCAGCAGAGACCCTGAGCCACCTGTGCCTTGAGAGGTCAGGAGCCAGAGCATCACAGACTCACAACCTGCCTTAAGAAGTTCATTGCCCACATCACTGGCAGATCAGTTTTTAGCTATATTAGAGAAAGCAGGGCTAGATCTCCTGAAAGAACTAACTGACCCCTATGCCACTACCATCCTCTTCAACGAGTTTGAGGAAGCAGGGACCTTCGAGGACAGTACCTTGCCCATAACCGACCCCAACCTTTTGTTGAGAGATCTGTCCTACGACCCCAACAATGCACCAATAGTACCAGATCCAGTACCTCTTTACGTCCCACCCCTGCCTATATGCTTGTGGTCAAACACAATGACCACTGGCTCTCCTTTAACCCTCGTCTCAATATTAGAGGCGGAAATTAAGAAAGAAGAAGAAGAATCGGTACTATATATATCACTAAGACCTGCCAAGAGAAAGGCAGAAGATGAAGAACCCTTGGTATATGGGAAGAGTCCAAGGAAAAGAAGGGCCATACCTAGCATAAGGAGGCTCAGAGGAGGTGAACCATTTGCAGACGAAAATTACACTACCAAAGTACTACGCCCCTGGTTGTCTTTACACCACCCCAAGAAGTTTTTATAAAGCAATAAAATGTTCATCATGTCTCTTTCACAAGTGCTCCACGATGCCAGCACAAGCTAGACTGATCAAGCAAATGCAATCATCGCAGAATTCAATACAGCAAGTTTAGTAATCTTGCAACTTAACACAACCATTAACACCCAGCAAGTAGAGCTGGCAACACTAAGGGCACAAGCAGCAGTGCATGCCACAGCAGGAGCACAAGCAGCCATAGGCCAAGCAGCAACCACGGAAGGTTATTCCTGAAAAGTTGAAATATTCTCAGACCCTGGGAACTACGATGATTCTAGGGCAAAGTTTGAAGAATGGTGGAGCAAGATGAAGGCTTGGCTCACCATAAATAGCACAGCTATCACTCCTGGCTCATACGACACAGTACTTGCCATACTGTCATGACTCACCAGCATAAAAGCGGGCCGGTTCACAGAAACTCGCTTAATTAAAGGTCACACCTACACGTGGGCGACATTAGAACAGGAAATGGAGGGTCTGTTTAGATCTGCCAACAAAGTTGATTGGGCTCGCAAGCAAATTGATGGGTTCACACAAGGCAATATGCCTATTGACGAATTTATTGTAAAGTGGGAATCGCTTTACAATCAAGCAGCACTAGATGACTCCGATGCCATAAGGCTGTTGGAGAAGAATGTATCAAGGAGCATTATTGCTCAAATCTTTAAAGAAGGCAAGCAGCAGCAAACGCCAGCAGCCTACCTTGCAGAAATCCATCGTGTCAATATGGCAAAAGAAGCCCTTGATTTTATAATGGGCCATACCACACAAAGAAGTAATTTCAAAGGCAAAGGACAGAAGAAGTCTGATGCCATGGACATCGACACAATGGACCACAGGCTGTTTAAATGTTACAACTGCGAAAAAGAAGGTCACTCTTTGAAAGAGTGTCCAAAACCAAAAATTGAGTGCTCCAAATGTAAATATGTAGGGGGTACTCACAAGAAAGGATGCCCAAAAGGGAAAGATCACAAGGCCAGAGTGGCCGAAGAATGGAGTGACTCGGAGGATGAAAACCCAAGAAGCTCAAAATCTAATCTGGACTGCATGGTTCAGAAAATGTCACATGAAGAGACTGAGGCCTACTTCAAAGATCTATTTATCACACGCACAAAAGAAAAGGAAAAAGGCAAGGCAACATAAGTGCACCGGGCACAGATGTTGTAAGAAAGAATCGTTATGCAACCCTGGAGGTTGAAGAAAGTTTGGACTCAGATGTATCAATAGATTCCATACATGGGGACTCTCTCAATGGAGAGGTTTGCCAGGGCGTCCGCAAGGATCACCCTTTTTGCACCATTTTACATCTGAAGAAGAATGATGACAACGAAATCCTGGAAGAAATTTTCATAAGAAACATAAATGTCCAAAAGGAGATCAATCTGGAAGTTACCATTGCTTCAGGACAAAACAAGAGATCCATAATCAAAACGGACGCACTCCTAGATAGTGGCGCCAACATTATATTTATTGACAAAACATGGGCCAAAAAACACAATTTACCAATGAAGCTCTTGTCATGACCCATTCCAGTCTACAACGTGGATGGAACCAAGAACTCTGCTGGATCTATTACGCATTCTGTGGACTTAATTATTACATATCAAGGTCATCAAGAATGAGTATTGGCAGAAGTCACCACTCTGGAAAAGAATCAACTAATTCTGGGATACTCTTGGCTGAAATGCCACAACTCTGAAATTGACTGGGCTAAAGGAACAGTAAAACTTAATTGATGCCCTAGATCTTGCCAAATGCTCTCAAACCGTGCTACCTTTTTGGCTATGCTGGATAAGAAAGAACAGGAACAAGCCTATGTGGCTTACCACTTACATGCTGCTACAGAACAACCTGTTAAGACAGACAAGACTGTAGAACAGCTTGTACCAAAGCAGTTCCACAAATTCCTTAAAGTATTCCATAAAGGAGAAAGTGAACACATGCCCATATGAAAATCCTGGGATCATGCCATAGACCTCAAAGATACATTTAAACCTAAGAAAGAATGCATCATACCCCTTTCTGTCATAGAACAGGAAGAAGTTTCATCATTTATAGATGATCAATTAAAGAAAGGTTACATAAGACCTTCTAAGTCCCCTCAAACGTCACCTGTGTTCTTCATACCAAAGAAAGATGAATGAAAAAGAATGGTACAGGATTACTGATATCTCAATGAACACACAGTCAAAAATAACTACCTGCTACCACTCATTTCACAGCTAGTTGATAAACTCAAAGGGGCTAAGTTATTCACAAAAATGGATCTTAGATGGGGATACAACAATATATGCATCAAAGAAGGTGACAAATGGAAAGTGGCATTCATCTGCTTCTGAGGAGCATTCAAATCCCTCGTCATGTACTTCAGGTTATGCAACTCCCCAGCCACATTCCAAGCAATGATGAATGAAATCTTTGCTGATATGAAAGCAGTAGTGGTTGTCTATATTGACAATCTATTAATATTCACCAAAGATGACAACAGAGAAAAACACGACAAGATCATAATGGAAGTTCTCTGTCGCCTAGAAGAAAATGATTTATTTATCAAGCCAGAAAAGTGTACATTCCACGCCATGGAAATTGAATTTCTTGGCATGTTTGTGGGACAAGATGGCATTAGAATGGACAAATCTAAAGTTAAAGCTATTCTGGAATGGCCCGCATCCAAGACAGTGCATGGTGTTCGTGCTTTTCTTGGACTAGCAAACTTCTATCATAGATTCATCAAAGATTTCACTAAAGTGGCTAGACCACTCCATGATCTGATGAAGAAGGATATCAAATTCACATGGGAAAGTCCACAACAAGAAGCATTTGACACACTTAAACAAGCATTTACCACAGCACCTATACTTGCCTATCCAGATAATGATAAGAAATTCCGGCTGGAAGCTGATTCATCAGAATTTGCAACAGGAGCAGTGCTCTCTGTTTACGAAAATGACAAAAAATGGCATCCGGTCACATATTTCTCTTATGCCCTTAACTCCACTGAAAGAGACTATCCAATTGCTGACAAAGAAATGCTCAGTATAATACGAGCATTGGAAGTTTGGAGACATCACCTTGAAGGTGCAAGGCATGAGTTCGAAATATGAAACGACCATGCCAATTTACAATTCTTTATGACAAGACAAGATCTTAATCATTGCCAAGTGCAATGGTCTCAATATTTATCCAGATTCAACTGTATATGGGTACACAAGGCTGGAACCATGATGGGAAAAGCTGATGCCCTTTCTAGATGAGAAGATCACCTTGAAGGGATCAAAGATGACAACAAAGGAATCATTGTTATCTCCCCGGATAAGATCAGACAGACACTTCTGATCTCAGATGAAGGGGTCTCAATCAAGCAATGCATTTTTAATGCAACCATGTGCCTGATGGAAATGCAAACCTGAAAGGTACTCGAAAAAGAAAAACTTGAAATCCATGATGACGATCTACTGTACGACCAATATGAAAGAATCTACATTTCGGATACACCCCAGTATCCACTCCTACACATGGAAGTCACCCAACTTCATCACGACACTCCAGTTGCTGGTCATCCTGAATACGAGAAAACTATAGAACTACTGCAACGCAGTTACTGGTGGTCCAGAATGGCTACTTACATTAAAGATTATGTTAAACATTGTGACAGGTGCCAACATTTCAAAGGATCAAACCAAGCCCCAGCTGGCTTGTTACAACCTTTAGAAGCACCTCAAATTCCATGGAAACATATTTCTACAGATTTCATCACAGACCTTCCCAAGTCTCATGAATTTGATGTGATTTTGATGGTTGTAGATCGCTTCTCAAAGGAAGTCAAATTTATTCCCATGCATAAGACGTGCATGGCTCTAGACACAGCCAAACTTTATCTAAACTATATTTGGAAGCACCATGGCCTTCCTAAATCCATCATTTCTGATCATGGACCACAATTCACATCAACCGTAATGCAAGAGCTTTGTAAGCATCTTGGTATAGACTGTCACCTCTCTATGGCATTCCACCCACAAACAGATGGGCAGATGGAATGAATGAATCATGAAGTTCAACAGTATCTTCGTATATTCACAGCAGAATGACAACACGAATGGGTCGACTGGCTAGCCCTCGCCCAGTTCTCATATAATTCTAAACGTAATGCTTCTACCAAGAAAACTCTCTTTGAAGTTACACGTTCATATCACCCAAGAATGGGATTTGAACAAGGGACGTCTAAAGTACCTGCTGTAGAAACATTTGCTGAGCAAATGAAAATGGTTCTACAAGAAGCTTATGATAATATATTAAAAGCACAAGAATGGATGAAGGCTAACACTGATAAACATAGGTCATCCACACCAGATTACGCCATTGGAGACAAAGTTTGGCTCTCCATGGAAAACCTTCGCTTGACATGAGCTTCTAAGAAACTTTCCGAACGATGGCTAGGACCTTATGAAATTATTGAGCTAATGGGACCTAACGCAGTCAAGCTACGCTTGCCTCGCTCAATGAAGATCCACCCCATTGTTAATGTATCCCAGGTTAAACCCTATAAAGAAAGATTAGATGGGCAAGAACTGTACCAACTGGGATCCGTGCAAGTCACGGAAGATAAAGACAATGAATGTGAGGTGGACTACATTATAGACTCCCAACTTAAAGGTCAACGTCTGGAATATTTAATCCACTAGAAAGGCTATGATGACACAGAATGTACTTGGGAGCCTAGAGCCAATCTGACATATGTGCAAGACGCTGTGAAGGAATTTCACCATTTACACCCGGCAGCCCCACGTGTCATCAGCATAGATGAAAACCTATTCCCTAAATTATTTGAAAAATACAAGAACCAGATCAACTTAACACGCCCTGCTGAAATACCTTTCAATCGCCTGGAATGTGATTCATAAGGAGGGGATAGTGTTACAAATGCTCTTTTTGCAACATCATAACTTATTCAAATCCTGATTAAAGCTCCTTCGCAATGAGGTTAAACTAGCCACTCAAGTCTAATGCTTGTCATTAGGCTTGCAGTTCAAATCAATTACCCCAAAGCTACGACGTCACGATCTCCTTAAACTCTACATCCGCTAAGTCTGAACCAACCCTGCCCTAAACACCACTAACACTTTCACAACTTTATGAAAGCACGATGCTTGACATCATGTGACTTATGACTTGACGCTTTTGGACTTATTGAACTTTAATGGACAAAACTTAACTTTATTCATATGCTTCCATTTCATGCCTCATGCATTTCATTTCCACTATTCCTTACCCTATGGCTATGCTTCATGCTTCTCTTCCATTTAATATGCCATCTAACTCATGCCTACCTCATTGTTTTAATTACCACTTCACAGCCCTATGGCTGTCCATCCCTTTATTTGGATAATGGACCAAATATGTACAAATCTATAGTAGGGTATATAAGGACCCAAATTAATGACCAAGGGATCCTCAGTCAGATCCTCTTGGATATTTCCCCTCATCTGCTCATTCTCTAAGTCTACGCTGCCTAGTGGTAATCTGAAAGCTCTAGTAGCAATTAGGGTTGTTTCAGAAGGTGCTTTATACTGTAATAAAGATGTATTGAGTATTTTATTAGAGATTCCAGCCCTCTGTGGTGTGTGGTGCTAATTTTAGGTAATTTGGGGTGATAAGTACTGCACAGCCACCAAG
>JBBPTP010000015.1:0-42922 GCA_038094195.1 Pulveroboletus aff. carminiporus | reverse complement strand
ATTTCAGTCTCCCCCCTCGATTGCTAGTCACTCTCTGAACACAACGTCTCTGCCTGGTTTCCTTTCTCTGTCTCCAGCACCCTCCACCCCCCCTCTGAACAGCAGCAGTAGTGAGAAGAGGAAATCCATCTCCTCAGTTGTTTCTGAGCACAGTTCATGCAAGCGATCCTACCTAGTATCAGCAATGGCACAAGCATAACAGCAGGGTGGGTCTACCATGCAAGAAATGACATCTGTGGTCAAAGATCTTGTCTGCATGATGGGACCATCATTCAACCCTCTCAATGATGCAATAGGGATCATCTGTGAACACAGAGAACTTACATCAGAACAGCAATTTGACATCAGCAATTTCCTTGCGCATGAGCGGAACTGCAACCAAACTGTCATATTTGTCAGTTTGGATGAGGAGGACCAGAAGGGGTGGCTACAATGTAGGTTGTCTGAGATTGCGATGACTCATGAGCATGAGGAACCATACTGATCCATTTGTATGCTGTATCATACTACTTTTTTTGAATTCGACATGATGTTTTTTGAATCCAACGTGATGTTTTTTCAATCTGGCGTGATATTTTTCGATCTGACATGATATTTTTTCAATCCAACACAATGTTTTTTCAATCTGATGTGATGTCTTTTTAATCCGATGCAATGCTTGATAGATTCAATGTGCTACAGGCCACAATGTAACAACTCCTGCTGATAGTCCTCCCACATTTCCTGTGCAATCCTGTCATACTGTGTGTCTGCTCACCTCCATTCAACCTCATCCACAGATCCATCACCAAGAACACTGCTGTCCCTGTCCTCTTCAACAATATGACTGATGCTGGTGAGCTTTGGATCAAAAAAGTCTTCAGGATTGTGGTGGTGAATGAAATTGTGTATTGCACAAAGTGCGACAGGAATGCAGGCCTGGATGTGCATATCATACTTGAGAGGAAATTGAAGGATGCAAAACTGATGCTTTAAAATGCCAAAGATATACTCAATGATGTTTTGGAGTGCAGCATGTTGTAGGTTAAATAGCTCTTCTCAGTTTCATGGTCTGTTATAAGCGATGAATACATGGTATTAGTACAGACATTGTTGACAAATACCTTTGATTGGCCTGACACCATTCTTTCAGATGGTACCAAGTGCCATGATATGGTACAAGAAGTGCATCCGATGTCCCAAAACCAACATCAGCAAGGAGGTACTTGCCATGTGGCATTTGCAAGTCATGGGTGTGAGCATCGTTTCATAGCATTGCATCAGTGGTAGATTCATCCCAGCCAGTGAGAGAAAATGTGAAGAAAAAATCAAAATTGCAAGCAAACAGACAGTTTTGAGACAGGTATCCTTTCCAATTGCACATATGTGGATGGTCATCGAGAGTGGTAAAGGCATGGATATGTGTGCCATCAACAGCACCAATACAGTCATGAAAGAAATGAAAGTGTGCATCATCCATGATGACAGGTGACATTGGAGTGTGCTGCATTGGAAATTGGATCTGGAAGGTGTAGAACGAGGGGCTAGAGAAAAATTAGAGCATGCATTTGAAGTATCTAGTGAATGGATGGGTAAAGTCATGATATCAATATTGTTAATGCATTCACCTTGTGATTGTATCCATTGAGTGTTGAAATCTCTCAGCGACATGACAGGATGGTAGGCCGGTTACACAAGTGTATAGAAATATACCTAGCTGCTCCCCAATGGATATATTGTTTCATGATGTGGTGAATCCATGGTGCTTCAACACCATCATCAACTGGTTGAATATATCATGTCCAATGCCAAGGCATGTTCGAATCTGATCAGGATGTTCATTGAGAAGCTCGATCATCCATCCTTTCCCAGTTAAAACAGACATGTGGTATGGTATTGGAGCAGTGGGAGTTAGAAATAACAAGCTATAGTAGTACAACATTTGGATTGTGATGATTGCTATCAAAGCAACCAGTCAGCGTCAGCGATCCTCTTGGATTTTCTGTGCTTCCAGATCCATGATGGCATTGGTGGGGATGTGTGACTATAATCCAGGTACTGCCGGGTAGGAGTTGAGGCACACGTGATCAGCAAAACAAAAAGTCAACTTGACATTTTACAGTCCATTCGGGACCTAAGGAGGTCATCCATGTAGATAATGAGCCATCCTTCTGCAATCATATCTTGGAATGAGTCATTCATGAAACATTGAAAGGTTGTGGAAGAGTTTGTCATGCCAAAGAACATGACCATGGGTTCAAACAGTCCTTTATGAGTGAGAAATGCACCTTTTCATTGGTGTCCATCTTTGATGCAAACATTGTTATAGCCCCATTATATGTCAAATTTGGTAAATATATTGGCTCCTTTGAGTTTATTGAGGAGGTCACTGATGAGTGGAAGAGGATATGCATCATGTATCATGTGTTCATTGAGGTAGCAATAATCTTGACATGGACAGAGTTTTCCATCTTTCTTTTTGATGAAAAAGAAAGGAGATACTTGAGGAGAATTCGAGGGATGAATCTTTCCAGCTTTAAGGTTTTCTTTGATGAAAATTTCTGTTGCTTCACGTTCCTCAGGGGAAAGAGGGTAGAGTTTGTCTATTTTAGGCATGAAGGAATCTTTAAAATTGATTTCATGGTCATAGAGACATAATAGAGGAAGTTCACCTGCTTCAAGTTTGGTGAAAACTTTAGCAAATTCTAGGTATTCAGAGGGAAGGGTTTTCTTTGGTTTTAGCTTTTTGGCTTCAACCATGAGTTCAGCAGCATGTGTTATTTTGTGAATCACTTTTGGAGAGAGATAGTGATTGCCAGAGCAAGTAGTACAACAAATGGAATCAGGAAGGAGATCTCTTCTGATCTTGATCTTTTGATATTAGATCTTTTGATCTAGAAGGGCACAGTTTATGAAAGCCTCTTGAGTTTCATAATCCATATACTTGAAAAGGGCAGGAGTAGATTTAGGTTTAACCATCTTGTAGATTGGAGGAGGGAGTTTCTTGGCAAACTTATGTTCATTTGCCTCATAGGTGGACTGATATTGAATGAAAAGGACCTTAGATTTGTTCTTTGATTCATCAAGGGATAGAGACCGGACAGACCAGTCAATAATGGAATTTGCTCGTTTGAGCCAGGAAAGTCCAAGGAGAACATTGTCATCACCATAGTCCATGACATAGAAGAGCATTTCTTGGACAATGCCTTGAATGTTGACAAAGAGGGTCATGGTGAACTTGATCAGACCTTTGAAATTGACAGAATTATCCACATTGTGAACTCGAATCTGATGCTTGAGTCAGAATGTAGGGAGCTGGTGCTTACAAACAAAGCTCTAGTCTATGCAGTTCATTTGTGCACCACTGTTGATCAGAGCATGGGTTTTGACATCTTTAAGTGTGTGTGAGGGGACGATGAGTTGAATGGAAATTGTTATATTGGAAGTGGATACTTATACAGCAGCTACTTTATATAAGTGGGAAGGTCCTAGCATCGAAGCAGTCCTTCCATTCAAAAATCCTTTTTGAAGGATACTCTTTGAACTTCGTTGTTGTCCTCTGAGTCAGAGTTATCTTCGACCTCTTCAAGTTTTGGAAGGTCTGTGGATTTCTTCTCTTTGTGGACTTTCTTTTCTATAGGTTTGATTTCAGCAAATAAGGAGGGAATGGGAGAAGATTCAAATTTTGCCCAACAATCATAGATGGAATGACCTTTATGGTGACATTTGAAACATGCCCCAATCTTTCTGAGGTGTTCTCTTTCTTTGGGAGTAAGTTTCAGGAGATATCGGATGGCATTGACATCGATGTCCATAGCATTGGGGTCACATTCAGGACGGGAATAAGATTTATATGAGGGTAAGGATTTCTTCTTTTGAGATTCGACAATCCCTTTAGCTTCTTCATACAAAGTTTGATATTCTTGTACTTTCTTGTACCATTCTTTAATGGTTGTTATACGAGTGGTTTCTCCATACATTTTGTGGATGAGACTGGAGGGGATTCCTTTGGTGAAGAATTCAATGAGTATTTTATTATCAGTTATTTCTGACATTGTGACGTGGTTATGGAATTGTATGATGTAAGATGTAAGTTTGAGGTCTTTACTGACTCAACTATTCATAAGCCAAGTGATTGACTTGTGGGCTGAGTTTGTTGATTTGAAGGCTTCCTTAACAGCCTTGACAAAGTCGATCCATGTGCTAGTGGATACAGTAGACCTGGTGATGCAATCTTTTCTAAAGGTGTTTGCTCAATGGGCAGCTGGTCCTTTGATCATATAAAACAAGGTGAAAGCTATTTTCTTTTTGTCCATGTCATATACCTTGTTGTTGGTGTCAAGATAGAACAAGACATTTCTAAGCCAAGATTCAAGAAGTTCTTCTGATCTGTCATAGGGTTTGGAAGCATTGATCTTAAGCTCAACAGGTTTGAATGAAGACATGATGGGTGAGGAAGGAACAGAAAAGATTCAACCTGATTGAGGTTGTGAGGTGGATGACATCAGAGTAGGCAACCAAGGAATGTTTAGCAGTGCGAGGTCAAGATTTTTGTCTTTCTAGAATAGGTCAACGTCTTCAGAGTCAGAGGTAGATTCCTCAGTTTCTGGATAATCAGGAGAGTGATCAGAGTCTGATCTTTGGAAGTGTCATCTTTGTTCTTGGATGAGAAGAAGATATGGCCAGGCAGGCTGAGTCAGATTAAACCACAAGGAGGATATGTTGGCAGCATGTATGGTGATAGCCAATAAAAGGGGAAGCTAGAGCTTTTGTTAAGCTTGGCCCAGATAGAGTCAAGCAAAGCCCTCTTAGAGATAGTGGGGACGACAATGGATGAAGAGTTGTGCAACAAAGGCAACGATGATGAGGGGATGTTGTGCTAAAAGAGCAATGATGACAAGAGTATAAGGAAGTCATGCAATGAGCACCAATTTAGCAAAAATAAACAATACTACCATGAAGGTAGCCCAGAGGTTCCAGAAGCATCCAATCAATGTGGAGGACGAAAACACACAGGAGATGAAACATGAGAGAGCTAGATTGGTGACAAGCTACCAAAGCACAAGTGAAAGTACTCTGAGGGAGCTCTAGCTTAGGAAAAGGGGAAGGAAGTAGGCATGATTATATAGTGATAGGTGATGTGCTGAATAAGCATATCACCTGACAAAAAGGAATGTCATAGAATGAAGAAGAACTAGTTCCATGACTGTGATGGTACTCATGCAATTGTGAAGGTACTTGCATGGTGACTAAGCAGATAGAAAAGGAAAAAGATATACATGTGTTGAGAAGTCTGGGATAAGTCGTAACAGTTCATATAAAGGGGGTGCTCATGAAGAGATGCCATTTTAGTTCCTTGAATAATTCATTATCTCAAGTTATTGGCCTTCTTAAAAGTGGATAGGATGGTTCATACATATCTGAGATTAGATTTGGATTTCCAGATGTCCTCTGAGGAAGGATATCCTTTTCATGTGGTCAGATACTATCATCTTACTATGGTACCTCAATGTGACCTAATGAAACAACTACAAAATAACAACAACCCTATATAGGATTGAATCTTGCTGAAGTCAAAAGATTAGAGGATGAAATGAGAGTGAAGAGTTAAATCAAGGTATCTTCCACTAGTAGTGATGGATGACAAGAAAACTTGATTGAGGGCTTTGGTCATCAAAGGCCTGACTTATATACTACATGGAGATTTATATCTATTTGTACATATTTGTATCATAAATAGTCCATTTATAGTATCATATATCCATATGTAGTAATAAGGCTGTCTGTAATAAGTTATTGTGACCTGAAATATATCCATGCATAGCCTTGTGGCATATCTTTGAAATAATGGTAATTAATAACATGTTGCACACATGTTTGTGTGGAAGAATGGAAGATAGAAGCATGATGGACTCATTGTCTGAGATGATCATGGAAAATAGAAGTCATAAAAACTTCTACTTGAAAATTAAAGAGAAGTGTGACTTAAAAGAGTGTGAGTCAAGGGTTTGTACCCTTGATACATGACTTGACTTAGAGAAAGTAATAAGTGAGCTTAGTAAACAGCTTAGTCAGCATGCTTAGTCATTATTCTTTGGAAAAAGAGTTAAGTCTCTTATAACTGGAACATAGGATGTATTGCAAAAGGCAGCATTTATAACACCTAATATGGTCAATTTTATATTCTTCTTTAGAGTTAATAAAGTCTGGGGGAGGTCAGGAGAAGTTTGGTCCATGTGTAACAGTTTCTCAATATGGAGATAGAAGAAAAGACTTCATGGATACATCACATAGATGATAACTTTAGTTGGTGAGCAGAGATAGTACTCAGGTGATTTCAAAGGGTCCATATTGTTTGAAACTTAGTTTTCTAGATGGCAGGTTGAGTTGAAGGTTAGTGGCTTCTAGCCATACCTTGTCTCCTACTTTCCATGAGGTGAATTGAAAGGTAAATCATCATATCATGGCCAAGCAGGCAGATTCATGAGCTGCCTTCACTTCTGTTCTAGCTGAAATAATCCTAAATCTCTGAGGTATAGCTGTCAAGAGGCAATAGTGACTGCCTAAGGAAAGTGTATTGTTATCCTTGTGGTAACCTTTACCAAGGTAGTCTTGACTAGTCTTGCTTATTGACTAGGAACACAAGTAGTGAATTGAAGATAATAGTTCTTATTATTAATAGGAGGAACTCCAGAAAGACTTGGTTAGAGTCTCCTGGCTCTACATGGGTCATATATATACTCTATCTATGGATGTATCTATGGATGTCTCATCTAGAGATATCCTGTGTAGTCCATGAGTTTACAATGCATATCTAATAAGTAAAAATGAAAGAAAAGCATGAACATACATCTAAGGTATGAATCTAATGTAAATAAAAAGCATAGATGTAGTAGAATGGAAGAGCATAGCCTGATGCCTCAAGTATCAGGTGTGGTTCATATATGATCATGACTTCATAAGAATAGGGGTCATGATGATCATGAAGGCATGACTCTATCAAGCATGATAATGTGAAATTGTGAAAGTGTGAATAAGTGAAATGTGACCATGTGCACATATGAAGACATGAAGATGTGAAGATAAAAAGTAATCAGTAAAACCAGTACTGATAAGATAAGACTTAAGAAAATGAATATCTGTGTTCATAGTGCTTGTAGCTTCAGTAATCATAATGCACTATAGGCTTAGAGTGCACCTGTAACACTAGCTTGGTTGAGAGATGTCAACCTGTCTTTGTTAGACCTAGTGCTTGATGCTAGGGATAACCTTTGACTCAAGTGAAGTTCTATCAAAAGAGGAGCTCACAAAGAGTTGCAACATCCTCAGTTAAACTTATTGTGCTAGGCAAAAACAACTAATAGATTCAGAATGAGAGAAAGAGTTTACATGACCATTATTCTATATTTAAGTAGTAATGAGTGATTGAGTATAGGGCTAGCTTTGGATGGATATAAGTGAAAAGGAAGCTGTGGATTAGTTAATCCACAGTAGAACAATGAAGAACACTATAGAAGAATGATGACTAAGATGGAACTACAACATTGATACAAGAGAATCAATGAAGGAGTTAGCATCCAGATCAAGAGCTTATAAAAGAATCAAGCAAGGATGTAAGGAAGCTAAGATCAACAAGAAATGTGACCATGTATCATAGGTTATACCAAAGAGGACATTTGGTTGTGTAAAGGTTATAAGAGCAATAGATGACATAAGAAGAGAAATTGTAACAGTCTTTTAATGTAGAAATAAAGGTTTTTCTGAGCAGTGGGAACAATCATGGCTCATATTCAAAGATAAGAGTGAAGGATGACTGTTTGATGGAGCTATGGGCAACTGAGTTATGGTGGAATTCAATGGTATGTAGTGATGAAGTCTGCCCTTTATCTGAAGCAACTACAAACTATCAAACAACCCTATACAGGATTGCTAGTTGTTGAAGTCAAAGAATAAGAGAATGAATGAGAAGTAAAGGTTGAATCTAGGAACTCTCCACTTGTAGTGATGAATATCAGAAAGAACTAGATTGAGAAACTTTGCATCAAAGGCCTGGGTTTATATACTACATGGGGATTTGTACCTATTTGTACTTATTTGGTATGTAAATAGTCCATGTTAGGAAACATATATCCATAATAGGTAACAAGGCTGTGTATGAATGAGTCATCATGACTTATAACATGTCCATGCATAGGTTTGTGGTGTATCTTTGAAAAGGCAGAGATTAATAACATGTTGCACACACGTTGTGTGGGAGAATGGAAAAATAGAAGCATGATGGACATGTTGTCTGTTATGATTGTGAGAATAGAAGTTAAGAAACTTCTACATGGAGATTAAAGAGAATTGTGACTTGCAATGAGAGTGGGTCAAGGATTTATATCCTTGATATGTGACTTGACTTGTAAAAATAAAGCAAGTGTGCTTAGTAAGCTGCTTAGTCAGCAAGCTTAGTCATTGTTCATCAGAAAAAGGATTAAGTCCCAAAGTATGAGGTATTGCATTAGGCAGCATTTGTAACATTATCTGCCTTGTGTAATACACCTTTTGTTTGGGTCACCATCTATCAGTCTCATCTTCATTTGTCATTGTTGTCATCATTGCTTGTCTTAATCTGATCCTCATCCTAGACTGGTTTTTATTCAATCTGCTTTGCTTTCAATCTGAAATCAACCAGATTGACCCTTCTGGTGCTAGGCTTACATCTAGTTACCCCTCCTCATCTATCTATCTTTGCTGGACCCCTCTAGGGACAAGTATAGCTTGCTCCCTTCACCCCTTCCTTATGGTAGACCCTCTGGGAACTTACCCTACCATGCAACTTATATTTCTTACACCATGTTGTTAGACTAGTTAATGTTCAGATTCCACTTCTTTAGCCAGAGCATTTCAAGTATAACTTGGGGTTTATTTAGACCTATGATCATAAGTTTAAGTCATTCTATATGTTGTCCAATAGTAAGTCTGATATAAGCCTTCCTTTTGATGGATTCATTGATATTGGAGAAACTGTTAACATTGTATACTATAATAGATTGTGGCAACTGTCATCTAGGGAACCAATGTCTGATGATGAGGTTTTGATCTATGAAGTTTCTGGTAGCTCCAGAATCAATGAGGGCAGTGATATCAATGATTTGCTTACCAATACTGAGCTTTGAAGAGTTCTTTTGTTTTGCAGTGCTATAAGTATATGGGCTAGATCTAGAGGAGACATTGAACATCCTTCTCTCTTTAAAAATCCTGATTGTCCTTTGAGATTGTGGCTACCACCTCCTCTTCTTGTTCTTCATAACAGATTTGAAGAATTTGAAGAATTTCTTCAGCAGTTCTTTCCTTTCCTTTCAGAGAGTTTATGTAGATATAAAGTGGAGATATCTTAGTGGTAGGGGTGGCAGGCCTGGCAATTTCAGTGGTTCAGATCTAAGCTGGCTATCTCACAGGAATAGTAGAAGATGTGGAAAAGGTTTGGCATTTTTGAGCTGAATGTCCAGTTTTGTAACATTTGAAGCATCTATTTTCTCTGATGTATTTGGCTCTTTTGTATGGAGTAAGTTTTAATAGGAATGACTTAGATGTGGTGGCAGTATTAACATCCATGGTGTTGAGATCTTTGTCTACTTTTTAAAATGGGCAGAAGGTGGGACATTTGAATCCTTCCATCAAGAACTGGGCTTCCTTATAGTTGGAGTTATATTTGTGGACCTTCTTATATCACTCAGCAATGGTGGTTGGTGGAGTAGGCATATCCATAACTTTCTTTATTAGTCCAGAAGATATTCCTTGAGCAAAGAATTTGATTAGAATGGAATTGTCAGAGACTTTTGACACAGCAGCATGATTCTGGAACTGGAAGATGTATGAAGCAAGGTTTATTTTCTTGTTGTTTTCATCTTTTTCTCCTGCCTGCATGTTAATTATTCATGAGAGGGAGTCTTGAACTGAGTTGATATGTTTGAATTGGTCTTTGAATGAGGTGATGAAATTATTAGGCTTGGTCCAGATAGGAACAAGCAAAAGCTCTCAAAGATAGCAGAAATAATGATGAATAAGATGTTGTGCTAGAATAGCAATAATTGAGAGAGTATGGTGACACCTTGTGACTAGCAAGGACTTAAGCAAGATAAAAGATACAAAAGATAGTCTAGAGATTCCAGGAGCATCCAATTAATGAGAAGGACAAAGACTCATGAGAGATGGGACAAAGGGAGCTAGATTGAATAAGCTACTGTTAGACCTAGCACTTGATGCTAGAGATAACTTCAATTTGAGTGAGGTCTGATCAAGGAAGGAGCTTATGAAGAGTTGTAACAAACTTATTGCTAGGCAAAAATGACAGTAGATTCAAAGTGAAGAAAAGGATTACATGATGACAGACTATAGTTTAAGTAGTGATTGCTGATTTACTATAGGGCTGGCCCAGAGAAGATATAAAAGGAAAGAAATACTGTGGATTAACTAAGCCACAGTAGAATACTATAGAATGGTATGGAATAATGGATGATAGGTGAAATGACTAACCCACTGAAGGATCAGCTATTTGAGCTATAAGATAATAGTGGTGAGCCTGAACCTCCTAGCAAGTAGGAAAACTCCAAGAGGACAAGACTAGTGTCCTCTAGAGCTGGGGATGTCCCTTATATACTATTCTATGGTTTGTACAAGTATATGCTACATCTGAGATATGCTATGCTAGGATATTGGGTATGTACTTCATGTTCTACACCTGTTTCTGTTACAGGTGCACTCTATGCTATAGTGCATTATGATTACTGAAGCTACAAGCACTACAGACTAAGAACACAGATAATCATTTTCCTAAGTCTTTATCTTATCAGTACTAGTTTTACTGATTACTCTTTATTTTCACATCTTCACATCTTCACATGTGCACATGGTCACATTTCACTTATTCACACTTTCACAACTTCATGATTATCACTCTTGATGGAGTCACACTTCACAATCATCATGACATCTATTTCTATGAGTCATGATCATAGATGAACCACACCTGATACTTGAGGCATCAGGCTATGTCTTCCATTCTGCCACATCTATGCTTCTCATTCACATTAGATACCCACCTTAGATGTATGTTTATGCTTCTCTTCCATTCTTACTTATTAGATATGCATTGTAACATCATGGACAATATAGGATATCTCTAGATGAGACATTCATAGATACAAATATTAGTAGAGTATATATACAATCCATGCAGAGCACAAGGGACTCTAACAAAGTCCTCTTATATATTCCCCTCTAAAGATATTCAAAGACTCCCTGTTTTCCTTGCTAGGGTTATCACTACTATGCTTATCAGTGCTTGTCACTTAGATGGAAAGCACTAAGGAGTACAAGACTATGGCAGACATTGCCTATGCATAAGAACATGCATATAAGAAGACCTGGACCACAGAAGGCCATGCCTTTGTAGGCAGTCCATATAAGAAGATATGCAAGGATGTTGTGCCTCTTAGTGAGTGCCTTCCTTGTAAGAAGATACAATATGTTGTACAAAGGATATATACATGTTATGACCCAGAACCATAGTGGCAGTGCCATTATAGGAAGTCCATACAAGATCTAAGAAGATAAGATAACAAGATCAATGTAGACATTATATGCTCTTGTATATTTCCCACTATAAGAACTATTATCATACACATCCTTTGTTCCTATTCTGTAAGCAAGAATAGTCAAGACCTACTTGGTAAAGGATACCACAAGGCTAACAAGACACTTGCATTGGGCAACTACAGTTACCTCTTGATGGCTACACCTCAGGAGTTTGGGTTGTTTCACCATTTGATCAATTACTAGATCAAACATGTGTCAACACAACAGCCCACCATGCCTTCCAGGAGTAGTCAAGAAGCTTACCTTTCCCTCAAAGCTACCCATAGTAACAATTTTATATCTTCACTCAAGAAAGATCTCATGTGTGAGATGGTCCACTGTAATACTATTGCCTTGCAGCTCAATCAAATCATGCTTAAGGGAGTGGTTGAGAATTTGAACAATGTGGACAAATATGTTGGCTATGTGCAACTTCCAATTCAAGAGAGTGGATGCTCCATTGCTACTGAATATATAATGCATGAGGCTCATTTGCTCCACCACTGCTGCTGCCACTACAACCAGCAGGCATCATTGACCAGTAAGTTGCTAAAATGAAATTATTATTTTCTACTACATTGCTCATCAATATTCATCATTTACTGATTACTAGCAGAGTCACTTGATTCCCTGTGATATGCTGCAGTGTCCTTAGAGTCATCTGCTGCTCTCAACATTATCTTGGACTAGTAGTAGTAATTGATAGCCTGTAAGTATTCAGAATCATAATCCTTGTAATAGTGTATGTTAAGCTTGGCCTGGGTAGGGACAAGCAAAGCTTTTCAGAGATATCAGAGCCAACGATGAATGAGGAGTTGTGTAAAGATAGCAACAACAACAAGGATATATTGTGCAATAAGAGCAATGATGACAAGGGTATAAGAAAGTCTTGCAATAAGCAAAGACTTAGCAAAGATGAAAGATACTACCACAAAGGTAGCCCAGAAGTTCAGGGAGTGCTCAATCAATGAAGAGAGTGAAGACTTGTAGGAGACAAAACAGGAGAGCTAGATTGAAGGCTAACTACCAGAGAATACAAGAGGTGATATCCAAGGGAGCTCTAGCTTAGAGATAAAGGGAGAAAGTAGAAATGTTTATATAGTGAAGAGCAATTTGCTGAGTAAGTGAATCATATAATCAGATAGAAGGTCATGGAAGATTGAAGAAGAATGTCCATGACTATAAAGGTACTCACATGACTGTAAGGGTACTCATGTGATTAGTAAGCAAGGTGAAAGTGAAAAAGAGTACACACAATTAGGAAGTCTGGAATAAGTTGTAACATTACCCCCTTATTAAGTCTGAAGAACTACTAGTTCTTCAAAATTCAATGCCACAGATCAAGATTTCAACTTCATCCCAGCTAGGGACTTCATGGTTCTGGAGATGAATAGAAGAGATGTCTGCACATTGCATGGCTTGACAGCAGAATTCCACATCTGATGCATCTTCATTGGCAGAATAATCTTCAATGCCTGATTCATTTTGTTTATTTTTTAAATTTTCATTATTCATCACTTGCAAATATCGACTCCAGGTGGAAGCCTGTTCTTCTACTTTATATGTGATTCTCTCAAACTCTGGGTTGTGTTTACAAGCTCTTGCATCAGTGAGATTGAGAGAATGGTTAGATGAAGAACAAGGTTGTAAAATCTCAACAGGAATGATAGAATCATTGGCTGGAAGGTTGTCAGGGGAAAATTCTGGATTGGAATTGTCATAAGGAGGACTCCAAAGTTAAGAAGTTGGTGGAGACAGAACAGAAAAATGGACATCCTCATCAGATGATGAGGAAGACAAATAGATGGATGAATGCAATTTAACCAGATATTGCCATTCAACATGGCCAGCTATAAATTTCTTACACACCCTACATTTGGTGCAACAACAATCAGCCTTCTTGTGACTGATACAGTGGCAGCCATTGCAGGTGTGATAGTAATTGGGGACTCCATGGATCAGGGGGGCATTGTTTTGTATGCAAATAAGATGGGCAATGGTTTGAAGTTTTTCTTCCTTGGACAGGGAAGGGGAAAGTGCATCACCATATTTAGCAAGTAAAGAGTGGACCTTCTCTTCCACTTTCATCATCTCAAGCTGGTGGGTGGTGGCAATGATTTTATGGTTAACTTGAGAGTGAGATTTGTAAAGGAGGAGAAGAACTGGATCAAGGTCAGGGGATGAAGGAAATCCTTCTAGGCAAGCAATGGTGGTGGATAATGTTTGATGGGCACTGTAAGTGGCTCTCAAGAGGCTTAACAGAGAGTCAGGATGAATACAACAATCTAAGGTGGTGGCAAGAGAAGGATTATTGAGGACACATGCTAGTGTGTCTTCGTGGACCAGGGAGCGATGGTGAAAAGTGCAGATGAAGGGAGAGATGGGAAGTTCAGAAGTTGAAATGTGAGGCATAGTAGTAGAGGATGAGGTTGTAAAGCAAGTGACTTTAATGGAATGGACAGAAGGGTGATATTTCTTATAATCTTTAAGAATGGTCTGTGCATGAGATAGATCTTTCTTATGTACCCATGAGTTGTCTTCTGGGATGTAACCTTTTCATCAGATAAGGAAGTAGTGGTTGGAAGGTGGGCCACAATGTTTTAATATCCATTGAACTTCGAATTCTTCTTCTTCACCAATAAGGTCAGGTGGTGATTTAGGGAAGTTCAGGCCATGGACAGGGTTTTTGCAATAGAGCAATAACAAGGAAGCATGGAACACATTGTGAATTTTCCACGTGGATGGAAGACAGAGTTTATAAGATAAGGGGGACAGGACCAAGGTAATGGTAAAGGGACCCTTGCATTTCAGGGCAAATTTAGGGTTGACAACAGAGCATTTCAGGTCTTGAGCTTTAAGCCAGACTTTGTCACCTTTCTTGAAAGAAGTGAAGTTTCAGTGAAAATGAGATGTCATAACTTGGCAAGCAAGTTCATGTGCAGCCAAGGCTTCAGAGCAAGCAGCTTCAAGCATTTTCAGTTGATTGATAACTGTAGGAAGGAATGGAAGATTCAGCTAAGACTGTGGGAATAGCTTTTGGTTCATAACCAAGCATGAGATAGAATGGGGATTTAGAGGTGACAGAGTGGGGATGGTGATTATGGGCAAATTCAGCATAGGAAATGAATTCTGACCATGAGATAGGGTTGTTGCCACAATAAATGCAGAGATACATTTCCACTTTTTGGTTGACCCATTCAGTGTTACTGTCATTTTGTGGGTGATAAGCAGTAGAGAGGGCAAGGTCATACCCAAGGAGTTGTCTGAGCTCTAAGATAAATTTGGAGATGAATTGCAGTCCATGATTACTGATGATTTTCTCATAGAGACCAAAACAAAGGTAGACTTTGTGAAAGAAAAGGTTGGCTACCCCTTCAGTGGTGATAGATTTCTTAGTGGGGCATAAGATTACCCCCTTAGTAAGCCCATGGTCTACTATGACCAAGAGCATATTGAAATCATTAGACAAAGGGAGATTGGTGATTAAATCACACAATATTTGTTGAAATGGGTGAGTGGCATGAAATTTGATGGAAGTGAGTGGTGGTATGATGGAATGAGTGTTAACTTTATTTTGCTGACATATAATGAAACAACCCTAAACCTCTGAGACATAGCCATCAAGAGATAACTGTAGTTGCCCAAGGTAAGTGTCTTGTTAACCTTGTGATATCCTTTACCAAGATGGTCTTGACTAGTCTGACTTATTGACTAGGAACCAGAGGTATGTGCAATAATAGATCTTATTATTTATAGAGAAAAGCACAGAAAGACTTGGTTTGAGTCTCCTGGCTCTACATGGGTTGTATATATACTCTACTGATGTTTGTATCTATGGACATCTCATCTAGAGATGTCCTGTGTCATCCATGATGTTACAATGCATATCTAATAAGTAAGAATGGAAGAGAAACATGAACATATATCTAAGGTATGGATCTAATGTGAATAGGAAGCATAAATGTGGCAGAATGAAAGACATAGTCTTATGCCTCAAGCATCAGATGTGATTCATCTATGATCGTGAAGTGTGACTCCATCAAGAGTGATAATCATGAATCATGAAATAAGTGAAATCATGAAATGTGACCAAGTGCATATGTGAATGTGTGAAGATGTGAAAATAAAGAGTAATCAGTAAAACCAGTACTGATAAGATAAAGACATAGGAAAATGAATATTCATGTTCTTAGTTTATATTTATATTGCTTGTAGCTTCAGTAATCATAATGCACTATAGCATAGAGTGCATCTGTAAAATATAGCATAGCTTTCAATATATTTGCAGACATGGTGGACTAGACCAGACCACCAATATTCTCGTGATATGAGTTAATGAGTTTTTAGAATGCTGGGATGTCTGGCTGAGGGATTGTCATGATAGGATGAGACAATTTTGTGGTGAAGATCATCTTCAGATGGGACATAGATGTGATCTTTGTAGGTAATAACACCATTGCAATTTTGCCAGTTTAAAATTTGAAAATGGAAAGGAGGAGGAATTTTATTGTCTAAGGCTTGGAGGGCAGTGAGGACAAGAGAATCATTGTTAGATTGTTCTACTATGATAGAGTGGAGGGTAGAACTGGGTGTGTGGATGAACATGGACAGGGGTAAAAGAGTGATTTCTTCATTGTCAGACATATCTTTTGGAAGGTAATCAATACATCGAGAGAGGGTGTCAGGGCCCAAAAGGGCAGTATCAGAAACATGGATTAATTTCAGATCATAGTCTGAGATATCAAGAAGCCATTGTGCTTGTCAATGGTTAAGGATCTGAGGTTGGCAGAAATAGGTGAGATTTTTATGGTCTATGAAGACCTGAACAGGCACAGAGAATTGCAAGGAGTTCCCTGTCATAGATGTTATAGTTTCATTCTGCTGAAGAGAATGACTGGAAAAGATATGAGCAAGGATATCATTTACCATTGGTGTCCATTTGAAGAAGAATTCCTCCAGATGCAAATTTGGAGGCATTGGTAGCAATAGTGAAAGGTTTGGTTAAGTTCAGGAAGCAGAGGACAGGTTTTGACAGAAACATGGATTTGAGCATTTCAAACGCTTGTTGGCATCTATCAGACCAATTCCAAGATTGAGATTTCTTGATAAGGTCTATGAGAGGATGGGCAATTTTGAAGTAGTTTTGGATAAAGCATCTATAAAAGTTTGCAGATCCAAAAAAAGAATGAACTTCTTTGATAGATGAGGGTGCAGGCCATTTAGCAATCCCCTCGAGCTTGACAGGATCCATTTCAAGTCCCTGTTTGTTGACAATCATATTGAGGTAATTAACTTCTTTTGTTGTGAAATTGCATTTTTCCAGGTGGAGATGGAAGTCTAGTTCTTGCATACATTGCAGGACACAGCAGGTGTGTTTGGTATGAATTTCTTCATTATTCAAGAAGATGAGGAGGTCATCCATGTAGATGACAAGCCATCTTTTTATGATCATATCATAGAATGAGTCATTTATGAAGCATTGAAATGTTGCAGGGGAGTTGGTCATTCTGAAAAACATAACCATAGGTTCAAAGAGGCCTTTATGGGTGAGGAATGCACCTTTCCATTGGTGTCCATCCTTGATATGAACATTGTTATACCTCCATCAAACATCAAACTTGATGAAGACATTGGCACCTTTGAATTTATCAAGGAGGTCGCCAATTAGAGGTAGAGGGTATGCATCATGTACCATGTGTTTATTGAGGTAGCGATAGTCTTGGCAGGGATGGAGTTTGCCATCTTTCTTTTTAACAAAGAAGAATGGAGATGCTTATAGAGAATTTGAGGAGTAAATTTTACCCACTTTGAGATTTTCATCAATGAACACTTCTGTTGCTTTATGTTCTTCTGGAGAAAGAGAGTATAGTTTGCCTATTTTGGACATGAAGGAGTCTTTAAGGTTGATTTCATGGTCATAGGGGCGAGACAGAGGGAGTTCACTGACTTCAGGTTTGGCAAACACTTTAGCGAATTCTGAGTATTCAACTGAAAGTGTTTTCTTTAGTTTTAGCTTCTCAGCTTCAACCATGAGTTTGGTGGCATGAGTGATTTTGCGAATTGCTTTTGGAAAAAGGTAGCAACTGTCATAGTGAATGGTATGATGAATAGATGAAGAGAGGAGTTCTCTTCTGATTTTGGATTTTGGATATCTAATTGCCCTATCTAGTAGAGCATGGTTTATGAAAGCTTCTTGTGTTTCATATTCCATGTATTCGAATAATGCAGGGATAGTGACCATCTTACAGGTTGGAGGAGAGAGTTTCTTAGCAAACTTGTATTCATTTGCCTCATAAGCAGACTGATATTGAGCAAAAAGGACCTTGAATTCATCCTTGGATTTATCTAGAGAGAGAGACTGGGTGGACCAGTCAATGATAGGATTTGCTCATTTGAGTTATGAGAGTTCTAATAGGATGTTGTTGTCACCACAGTCCATGACATAGAAGAGCATCTCTTGGATGATACCTTGAATATTAACAAAGAAAGTGGTGGTAAACTTAATAAGTTCTTTAGAATTGACAGAGTTATCCATGTTTCAGACTCGGATTTGATGTTTAAGGTGAGAAGTTGAAAGTTGGTGTTTTCAGACAAAGCTCCAATCGATACAGTTCATTTGTGTACTGCTATCAATAAGGGCATGGATTTCAATGTCTTTTATCATCTGCAAGGGAATGATGAGTTGAATTGGAATCATCATATTGTGGATTGCTGCTTGTATAGCAGCTATTTTATGTGAGGAGGCAGGTACTGGAATTGAGGCAGTTCTTCCTCTCAAAAATCCTTATTGAATGACACTTATTGAACTTTCTTATTGTCTTTCAAGTCAGAGTTGTCTTCGATCTCCTTCAATTTTGGGAGATCAGTAGGTTTCTTTTCCTTGCAAACTTTCTTGTCTGCAGGCTTGAAATCAGATGAGGTAGAAGTGGTAGTGGAGGAGGATTCAAACTTTGTTCAACAATCATGGGTGGAGTGGCCTTTTTGGCAGCATTTAAAGCATGCCTCAATCTTTCTGAGGCATTCTCACTCTTTGGAAGTAAGTTTCAGCAGGTAGCAAATAGTGTTAACATCAACATCCATAGTATTTGGATCGTGTTCTGGGTGGAAGTATGATTTATATGAGAACAAGGACAATTTCTTTTTATGAGATCTGATGATCTCCTTGGCTTCTTCATACAAAGTTTAGTATTCCTGTACTTTTTTATATCAATCTTTGATGGCAGTGATATGGATTGATTCTCCATACATTTTCAGGGTAAGGTCAGAGGGGATTCCCTTGGTGAAAAGTTTGACAAGAATTTTATCATCAGTGATACCTGATGTGACTATATGGTTGCAGAATTGTGCAATATACAAGGTAAGTTCTAGAGTGGAATTGTCTTTTTGTTTGCCAACTCAAGTATTCATAAGCCAGGTGATGGACTTATGTGTGGAGTTAGTGGATTTGAAAGCTTCTTTGACAGCCTTAACAAAGTCAGTTCATGTGCCAGTGGAGATAGCAATAGCAGACCTGGAGATATAGATTTTGCAAAAAGTGTTCACCCAGTGGGCAGCAGGATCTTTAGTTATATAAGATAGTGTAAAGGCTATTTTTTTCTTGTCAGTGTTGTATACTTTCTCATTAGTATCTAGATAAAACAAGACACTTTCAAGCCAGTGATCTAGAAGTTTCTCAGAACTGTTATACAGTTCAGAGGTGTTGATTTTGAGTTCTACTGGTTTGGATGATGAGGACATGACAGGTGATAATGGGATTGAAAAAATTCAATCAGATTGAGGTCACAAAGTCAGTGATGTTACAAATGCTCTTTTTGCAATATTATAACTTATTCAAACCCCAATTAAAGCTCCTCTGCAATGAGGTTAAACTAGCCACTCAAGTCTAATGCTTGTCATTAGGCTTGCAGTTCAAATCAATTACCCCAAAGCTACGATGTCATGATCCCCTTAAACTCTACATCCGCTAAGTCTGAACCAACCCTGCCCTAAACACCGCTAACACTTTCACAACTTTATGAAAGCACGATGCTTGACATCATGTGACTTATGACTTAACGCTTTTGGACTTATTGAACTTTAGTGGACAGAACTTAACTTTATTCGTACACTTCCATTTCATGCCTCATGCATTTCATTTTCACTACCCCTTTACTCTATGGCTATGCTTCATGCTTCCCTTCCATTTGATATACCACCGAACTCATGCTTACCTCATTATTTTAATTACTGCTTCACAGCCTTATGGCTGTCCATCCCTTTATTTGGATAATGGACCAAATACATACAAACATGTAGTAGGGTATATAAGGACCTGAATTGACGACCAAGGGATCCTCAGTCAGATCCTCTTAGGTATTTCCCCTCATCTGCTCATCTTCTAAGTCTACGCTGCCTAGTGGTAATCTGAAAGCTCTAGTAGCAATTAGGGTTGTTTCAGGTGAAGCCAGAGTAGGTAATCAGGGAATGTTTAATGAGGCAAGATTGAGGTTTTTGTCTTCCTGAAATAGGTTGACATCTTCCAAGTCTGAGGTAGATTCCTCAGTATCTGGATAATCTGAAGGATGATCAAAGTCCAATCCTTGGAAGTGTCATCTTTGTTCTTGAGTGAGGAGAAGGTGTGACCAGGTAGACTATATCAGATTGAACTGCAAGAAGGATATAATGGTGGCATGTTTGATGACAGCCAATAAGAGGAAAAGCTAGAGCTTTTGTTAAGCTTGGCCCAAATAGAAACAAGCAAAGCCCTTCAGAGATATTGGGGCTGATGATGGACAAGGAGTTGTGCAAAGATAGCAATGACAATGAGGGTATGAGAAAGTCTTGCAATAAGCAAAGACTTAGCAAAGATGAAAGATACTACCATGAAGGTAGTCCAGCAGTTCAGGGAGTGCTCAATCAATGAGGAGAGTGAAGACTTGCAGAAGACAAAACAGGAGAGCTAGATTGGAGGCTAACTACCAGAGGATACAAGAGATGATATCCAAGGGAGCTCTAGCTTAGAGAGAAAGAGAGAAAGTAGAAAGATTTATATAGTAAAGAGTGATTTGCTGAGTAAGCAAATCATATAATCAGATAGAAGGTCATGGAAGGTTGAAGAAGAATGTCCATGACTACAAAGGTACTCACATGACCATAAGGGTACTCATGTGATTAGTAAGTGAGGTGAAAGTGAAAAAGAGTACACATGATTAGGAAGTCTGGGATAAGTCATAACAGTGTACTACTTCCATATACTACTAGCATGTACTAAATAAACCAGACTGCTGTGCCAGCCCTGGATTTGGAACAATTCATCAAAAATAGTAAGACCCTTAGCTAAGAGTGTGTTGTGGTCTGTTGCAGTCTGTCACAGTCTGAGGGCTCAGCTAATGGAAAAGGATGGTTTGCTGATGCAGACAACTCAGACTCAGAGGCCAGTGATAAGTCAGAAGTTGTGCAAGGGAAGGTCAGAGATGACACTGCAGAGGAAGATGATGATGAGATTGTTGAAGATGGATAGAGTGAGTTGGATGAGGAGAACAATGTTAACAATGACATGAAAGATGTAGATTGTTTGGTCACAGATGAAGGAGAGAAGCTGGATGAAGACATTTGGGCCAAAGAAGGCTATCAATGCCTTATAGCAATCACACTCATGTCATGCATGCTGCAACACACATATATCTGATATTGAATTATCTAGTACTGTGGGGACAGGACAGACAGATGATATTAAAATATGAGCCTTGCATGTCCTCAGTTGAGTCACTCAGTGTTCAGTCCCATTCTGACATAAGTGGATGATGCATCATTATTTGTGTGATATTGTGGTCATGCAGTGAAATGACTAATCAGCTTTGTCAGCCATTCTCAGAACTTGGCAATTTTTGTGATGTAGTTCTAACCTAACAGATTTTCCTGGATTTAGGATTGGTTTTAATTATGAATGAAATGCAAATCCTGCACTCTAAATACTAGTTATCATTTGGACTGTATTAAAATTCTATGTATAATTGTGTTACTAAACTGCAGTACAAATTTCATATATGTGCATGCATTTTAATCTAGTCATAATGTCGAGCAATGTTTCAAGTTTAGTACCAGTGCATGCATAGCTCTAAACTTCAAGTTGGGGCTTTGTACACACACCCTGACAATACTTACAGTCTTGTCATAGTTAGCACAGCAAATAAAATATGAAATATTGGCAAGCATATTGTTGTGATGTTGAATTCAATGTCCTAACAAAGAACCAAATGTATGCTACTTTTTAATGTACAATCTCAGGCTATATCTTGGGAGAGGAGATCATGCTGTAATTGCCCTCTCATTGCCCACATGACACATTCCTTACCCATAGATAGACAGAGTTGCCGAGTTGGAGAGAACGTGGCCTGAGTGTACTATATGGTAGCTACAGCAATTTGCATCCATGCAAACGACTCCTCCGAAACTTCCAACTTTTCAAGTCGATGTTGTGGGAGCTCTGCCATTTATGCACTGTTGTAGAAAGTTCCTGATAAACCTCTCACTACATCCCTGAAGATAACTGTATTGCCAGATGAACGTATCCTCTTCATTGGATGAGAACCTTAAGGAGCAAATGCCTCTACATCAACCAGGTGCTGCACATCCAAAAACTCCAGTTTACATTCGATGGATTGATGCCAGTTCATACATTTGACCTGAAGAACTGGTTCAACCTCATTCTCGATGTCACTCTCCTCTGAGCTCATCCCATGCTCACCTAGTCAACATACAACATCTTGTAGCCACTTCCAGGCATCGATATTGTCATCACATGCTTCCATCTTTAGTTTAATGATGTGGTCAAGAACAATGGCTCTGCAAGCATATTTCTGTTGAAAGTAATTTAGGATAGTTTCCTTGCAAAATGTAATACTTACACTACAATGACAAGTGGTCTGGCAGCACTGTCTAAGAACCAGCTCCCTCTCAGCAATGAGTTGCACTTCGATTTCAGTGGGCGTTTCTACCGCACCACTGTCTGTAAGATGAGGCTGGCCTTTCAGCCATGTTGTCCATAGTTGTTTATACTGATGTCTAAGAAGATCCTTGAGATAAGCATCCGGCTACTGTATCAGCCACTCCTCTGTGCCACATTGATCTTATAGCTCCTGGAGGAGATTATTGAGGATTTTGCTGTTCCATGAAGAGTTGTAGTTATTTCAAAGGTCAAGTTTCAGTGAAATAAGATCTGGGCCAGGACCATCTTCATACTCGAATGAATGGACCTCATTGTGGTCAGCAGGCTTGTACACCATGAATTCCATATCCTGTGTGAACCCAAACTTGACCTGGAAAAGGTCTCGAGCCTTCTTCTGTTGTGAGATTGGTTTAAACAATGCATAACTTCCATTTTGGCAGCAACTTACCAAGAAGAAATAATGCTCTTCTCTAAATTTGGATGATTTGATTGCCTCTACATCATCATCCTCCACCTTCTTTCTCTGAGGACATGGTTTCAAGTTTGACAATAGGTGGCTACTGGCAAGTATATTTTTCAAGGCAACCTCGACCCCCTTAGTGACTGCCTCCGTAAGTCCTTGAGTGTCAGACATGTTGAAAAGGGTGGTATTAGGGATCTCAGTGGGCGGGAGCATCAGCACCTGTTGCTGATCACCAGACAGGTGAGATGTGCTTTCATCCTGCTCAGAAGCTCTAAGTCAAAGAAATTTCAACCAATAGATGATGTCATACCTCGATTGTAATACCGATTAAATGAGCTTTACAGGAAACTACCTGCATCTTTCTCAACCTCTTGATGGCATTGAGGTTTGGTGTTACGAAGGTTGGCTTAGGGGCAACAGTGGATGCCATGGATGGAGTCAGTTTGAGAGTGTTTGACATTGGCCTGGGGCTGACAGTGGGCATGACAGACTCAACCTCAGGGGGGCAGACATCCATATCAGAAGTGTCTGCTTGGAGGGCAGGTGTTGGAGCAATCATCTAGAGGGGAGGTTTAGCATTGTGCAGAGGAAAGGTATGAGCCAAGTACCTGCTGCCTATATTGCCATTCTAACCTCGCAATCTCAGTTTCTTTTGCTACCTAGAGACTATTGAGTAAATGTAAATGGTGCAGAAAATTTGTCGTGACATACCTTCATTGCTTCTTGAGCCAAATGCAACTTTTGATCTAGCTTGTGCTTCTGCTGTTCTACTGCCCGCACAAGGTTTTTGTGGGAATCCTTGAGTGCTTCATGGAGCTGACTATTCATTTCATTCTAGAGTGAGTTTGTGTCAATATCTAGTGCCCACAAGTCATTGTGTGCACCTTCATCTCATTCCACAGCCTTTCAATCTCTGCTTTCTGTTGTGCAGTAACAATTTGTTGTGCCTTATCTATTTGAGTGTGAAGCTTCTCATTTTCCTGGTCATGCTTAGCATAGACTAGCGTATACTATCAATTACTCACTGCTTCATGTTGTTGTATGTCCTGCTCTAGTCAAGCAATCTTGTTCTTATGTTCTACAACACTGGCCAGACAGTCCTTCTCAGATTGAGCTCGACGTGTTTCTTGTTCCTAGACAGCCAAATTGGATCAATCAAATGGTGTGACGAACAATGCCAGCATGTACATGCTCAAGTTGCTGGATGGTCTCCTGCAACTTGGTGATCATTTTCCAACTCTCAATCTCGACTTCCGCAGTGTGCTGGTCAACTCGAGTGCAATGTGCTTTGTGTTCCTAGACAGTAAGGTAAAGGATGAGCCAGTTAAAAAAAGCATCAGGACATACATGCTTGAGCTGCTGGATGACTTCTTGTAGTTCCACAATCCTTTTCTGGCCCTCAATCTTGGTCTCAGACATGCACTGGTTAATCTGCATGCAGTGCATTTCATGTTCCTAGACAACAAGGTTAGATTAGATATAGTATGCAGACAGATACGTACATTCTTGAGTTGGGCTCAGAGTTCTGCAAATTTTTTCTGGGCCTTGAGCTTGACCTCGGATGCATGCTGGTCGATCTGAGCATGGTGGGTTTCATGTTCCTAGACAGCAAGGTCAGATTGGATGGCCTAGATGAAGGGTCAATACATACACTTTCCAGTTGTTGGACAACCTTCTGGAGTTCAGCAATCTCTTTCTGGCCCTCAGTTTTAGCTTCGAATGTGTGCTGGTTAATCTGAGTATAGTATATTTCACGTTCCTAGACAGTGAGATTAGATTAGATAAAATGGACAGATAGATACATACTTTCTCATGTTGGGCTTGGAGTTCTGCAAGCTTTTGCTGACCCTCAAGCTTGACCTTGGAGGCATGCTGGTCAATCTGAGTGTGGTGCACTTCACATTCCTAGAAGACAAGGTCAGATTGGGCAGCCTGGATAAAGAGTCAATATGTATACTTTCCAGCCAGTCAATAACCTTCTGGAGTTCAGCAATCTCTTTCTGGCCCTCGGTCTTGGCCTTGGCTAGGCATTGGTCCATCTGAGCAGTGATTTCACATTCCTGTATAGTAATGTTAGAGGATAGGATGGAATAGATGAATACATACATTCTCGAGCTGTTTGATGACCTCCTGCAGTTCAGTAATCTTTTTCTGGCTCTCAAGTTCAGCCACTGAGTGGCATTTGTCAATTTGGGCATGGTGGGTTTCATATTTCTAGGTACAATGTTTAAGTTTGGATAGCTGGACAAAGATGCAAATATGCACACGTTTGAGTTGCTGAATGGCTTCCTGGAGTTCTGTGATCTTTTTCTGGTCATCAAATTTGACATCGGATATGTGTTGGTCAATCTGAGCATGGTGCACTTCACATTCCTAGATGGTAAGGCTAAATTAGACAGCTGGATGTAAAATAGCAATGTGTACGCTCTCGAACTGCTGAATGACCACTTGGAGTTCTGTGATCCTTTTCTTTCCCTTGATTATATCCTCTGCAGCAAGTTGATCGACCTAAGCATGATGCGTATCATATGCCTATGAAACAACAATGTTGAGGACAAGCCAGGAAAAGAATTTTGACACATACACTTTCGAGTTGCAGGATAATCTTCTGTAGCTCCGTAATCTTCTTTTTCTGGTCTTTGATCTCAGCCTCAGAGGCATATTGGCATTGCTGATTTCCTTCTTTGATGGACTTCAATTTCAAATCGTATGCCTGCACCAAGAATGAGAATCTGATAATAACTTCTCGTTACTCATACCATAGTCAAATCTTACATCTGCTTCTTCAAAGAGCTCAAGCTTTTGTCCTTTCCATACAGCTCAGATCATAGTGACTGTGAATAGTCAACCTCTTGATATTGACACTTGCTTGCATGATGGTCAGGCCTGCCAGATCCCTGACACAATGAACGTCAGTCAAGTGCTATTGACAATTCCTGGAATGACATACCTCATCATCCTGCACATGTCATACATCTCCTCATGTGACTTGCAGTGAGTTCAGAGTTTCTGACTCCATATGCAATCCTGCCACATATGAGCTGTGTGAAATATGAATCAGTAGTTGGGACAGATACATCCCACTTACAATGTAAAGCTTGCAGGTAAAGGTAAGTGGTTTAAGTTGTTGAGGCTTGTCCCCTCCTCTTCATCAAAAAGATTGGTTTGCCAAACTGTCTGGGCATCTTCTGGCATGGATGATGTATGTGAGTTGCATGGCATATGCATACATTCACTAGTGAGCATCTCTTCAATGTCGATAATGGAGGAGGAAGGAGAACTGAATGGAGTCAGAGTAACTACATGCTCATCAAGGACAGGTGGGGGGAAAAAGTGGGATGGCATTGCAATGCCCATCTGTTCATCAGGGAGAGTACCTAAGTGAATGGAGGATGAACAAGAGTGGCCAGGCATTGGGGTACACATCCGTTCATTGACATTGACAAATGCTCTGGGCATAATGGACATACTTGATGGCAATGCTAGATGGTAAGCCTCCTCAATTTATGATAGATGGAGCCACTATACCTTGAATGGGCAACTATGTCAGGCAATGGTGAATGCACCGAATAATGTTACAATCTTGTTTCTCTCTTCATCGTTACTACTATTATGTTTCACCCAATCTACCGTCCTCTTTGGAATGGTTCATGTCACTTACGAATATTTCTTATTGATAGCATCCATTTGTCTGCATCTTGTTCTCTTATGATCAATTCCTGAAGGTTGGTATCTTGTTTTTCTAGTATGAACAATTACTCCTCAGCCGAGTCTCTCGTCTCGGCCTCGTAGTTCCTTCTTCTCATTGATTCTATTACATTCCATTTCGATCTACTGTGGATTAGCTCATCCACAGCAGTACTTACTATCTTTGTCTTCCTGGGGCCGGCCCTAACTCAAATCAGCTGTCACTACTTAAGGCATAGGATAGCCGCATTTAACCCTTTTCTCTACTTTGAATCTATTCGTTCTATCACCTAGCATAAATCTGTTTGAGGACGTTGCAACTCTTCATGAGCTCCTCCCTCAAGTAGAATCTCCCTCGAGTCTCATTAAGACTTAGTGCCAAGAACATGCCACTTTGTGTTCCACATAAGGTGTTGTAGAGCTAGACTTAACAAATAATCTAATTGTCCTCCTGGGCGATCATCCTGTAGTTTTTTGTTTCTCATGGGCACAGCTGGTGCAATACATCAGCTAATCATATAAATTGTCTTATTGGGTGATGACGGACACACCCAATAAAGTCATCCAATTGTCCTTCCAGGAAATGATCACCATGTAATGTTGTTGTTGTTTTCATTTCTTGTGGGCACAGCTGGTATAATGGACGGCATGGCGTTCAGCATAATTCTCTTTGCATTTTGGAAGTGATAACAATTAGCTTGGGTGATGCTATAATTGTTTCAACCCTCTGACTGAAACAACCCTAAACCTCTGAGGCGTAGCCATTCAAGAGGTAATAGTAGTTGCCCAAGAGAAGTGTCTTGTTACTCTTGTGGTATCCTTTACCAAGGGCTTGACTTGACTAGCTTTGCTTACAAGCTAGGAACCAGAGATATGTGCAATGATAATAGTTCTTATTTATAGGGGAAAGCACAAGAGAACTTGGTTAGAGTCCTCTGGCTCTACATGGGTCGTATATATACTCTACTAGTGTTTGTATCTATAGACACCTCATCTAGAGATATCCTGTGTCATCCATGATGTTACAATGTGTATCTAATAAGTAAAAATGGAAGAGAAGTATAAACATACACATAAGGTGTGGATTTAATGTGAATAAGAAGCATAGATGTGGTAGAATGGAAGACATAGCCTTATGCCTCAAGCATCAGGTGTGGTTCATCTATGATCATGACTCATAAAGATAGGGGTCATGATGATTGTAAAGCATAACTCATCAAGATAGATAATCGTGAAGTCATGAAATGGTGAATAAATGATATGTGACTATGTGCACATTTGAAGAAGTGAAAATAAAGAGTAATCAGTAAGTCCGGTACTGATAAGATAAAACTTAAGAGTGTCCGTGTTCTTAGTCCGTAGTTCGTATCTGTAATACTTGTAGCTTCAGTAATCGTAATGCACTATAGCATAGAGTGCACCTGTAACACTGACTATCTTCATTGATGCATTTGATATACCCAGCAAACCCAGATCTGGGGCACAATTTAATGTCAAGCTTCCATGCCGCAAACAGCGCCCACCAATTGTTAGACCTAATGCTATGATGTCTTGTGTGAAACATGAGACAGCAAGTTCTTGAAGTTAGGGACCAACAGGTTTGAGGAGATCTAACTAGGGGAGGAGCTCATGAAGAGTTGCAATGTCCCTAATCAAACAAAGTGCTAGGTGAAATGTACAATAGATTCAAAGTAAGGAAACTGTTACATGCTACCCTATGGTTTAAATAGTGATAGCTGATTTGGATAAGGGCTGGCCCAAGATAGATATAAGTGGATGCTGTGGATTAACTAATCCACAGTGGAATGTCAAAGAATAATAATGAAGGAAAATGAGAAGATAGGAACTACGAGACCAAAATAAGAGATTTGGCCGAGGAGTAATTGGTCCATGAAAATAAGAATGAATGATATGCACCTCCAGGAATCAGTCTAAAGAGGAATCAAGCAAGAGTTACCAGGAGATATAAGAAGTAAGAAAGATAGGTAAGTAACTCGGGTTATTCTCAATAGAACGGTAGTTTGGGTGAAGGATATAAGGATGATGGAAGCAGTAAGGAAAAGAATTGTAACATTACCTCCTACATAAAATCGAAACCCTGGTTCAATAAATGTAAGAGTCCTACTATGCTCCTGGTGAAGATGGGGTACGTCCTCCAAATATGTCCAAGGCCTGCTCTGGGGATAGATGCTCAAATGGATAGTCATCCACAATGTGCCCAGATTGATTGCATAGCACACATGAGTGGACAGGGCAGAGACAGTCTGAATGTCCCCATCGATGGCAAAAGCTGCATTGGGTGCATATACAAAGATATTGAAGGTGACCTGGAGCTGATATTGTTACAGGTGCACTCTACGCTATAGTGCATTACGATTATTGAAGCTACAAGCACTACGGATATGGACTACAACTACGGACACGGACTAAGAATACGGACACTCTTAAGTTTTATCTTATCAGTACCGGATTTACTGATTACTCTTTATTTTCACATCTTTACATGTGCACATAGTCACATATCACTTATTCACCATTTCACGACTTCACAATTATCACTTTTGATGGAGTCACGCTTCATGATCATCACGACCCCTATCTTTATGAATCATGATCATAGATGAACCACACCTGATGCTTGAGGCATAAGGCTATGTCTTCCATTCTACCACATCTATGCTTCTTATTCACATTAGATCCACACCTTATGTGTATGTTTACGCTTCCCTTCCATTCTTACTTATTAGATATACATTGTAACATCATGGACAACACAGAATATCTCTAGATGAGGCATCCATAGATACAAACACTAGTAGACTATATATACGACCCATGTAGGGCCAGAGGACTCCAACCAAGTCTTCTCTGAAGTTGTCCCCTATTCACAATAAGACTATTATCATTACTCCTCTATAAGCAGTACCCAGTCTGCTAGACCTCTAGTTCCTAGTCTATAAGCAAGACTAGTAAAGCCCACTTGGTAAAGGATACCACAAGAGTAACAAGACACTTCTCTTGGGCAACTGCTATTGCCTCTTGACGGCTATGCCTCAGGGGTTTAGGGTTGTTTCAATGATCAGTATTGGACTAGAAGGTGGACTTGATTTTGGACTGAGTGGGGTGCTAGTGAAGATGGGACTGGGTGATCTGGATGCAGTGATCTGGGGTAAAGCTTGGGGTGCAGCAATCTGGGGCAAGGGTTGGGGTGCTAGGATTCGAGGAGTGCTGTGACTAGATGAGGACTGGATTGCTGGATATATACCTGGTTGATAGGTACATCTGGTTCTGGAAAATAGGGCTGGGTTGATAGACTGGGATGATGAGGTGATTTGTCAACTAGATGGTGACTGGGTTTCTGGTTTATCTTTCTCTTCACTGAGAGGTGGTTCAAAGGTTCTGGATGCTATGGTGATGAGGAGATAGTCCTACTCTGATAAGAGGAGGGACAAAGGTGACTTTGAATCTTTTGTTAGATCTAACGCTATAATGTCTTGTGTGAAACATGAGACAGTGAGTTCTTGAAGTTAGGAATCAACAGGTTCAAGGAGATCTGACTAGGGGAGGAGCTCACAAAGAGTTGCAATGTCCCTAATCAAACAAAGTGCTAGGTGAAACATACAATAGATTCAAAGTAAGGAAACCGTTACATGCTACCCTATGGTTTAAATAGTGATAGCTGATTTGGATAAGGGTCAGCCCAAGATAGATATAAGTGGATGCTGTGGATTAACTAATCTGCAGTGGAACGTCAAAGAATAATAATGAAGAAAAATGAGAAGATAGAAACTATGAGACTGAAATAAGAGATTTGGCCGAGGAGTAATTGGTCCATGAAAATAAGAATGAATGATATGCACCTCCAGGAATCAGTCTAAAGAGGAATCAAGCAAGAGTTACCAGGAGATATAAGAAGTAAGAAAGATAGGTAAGTAACTTGGGTTATTCCCAATAGGACGGTAGTTTGGGCGAAGGATATAAGGACGATGGAAGCAGTAAGGAAAAGAATTGTAACACCAATCTTTCTACACAGTGCTGGCCACTACTATGGTAAATTCATGTGCCTATATCCTGCCATCAACCTCTGTGAGTCTTTGTCATGACTCATGAATAGGAACTTACTGAGGTGATTTAGAGTTCTGAGCTTCGGCTATGATGCAGGCTATATTTGACCTCTTGGCATTAGCTGCATCAAGTAGAGATGCTTACCCACTGCACGGATGCGTCTTACAGATCACTGTGATTTCCAATGGTGGAGACCCTGTTACAAGAAGCTGTACATCAGCCTTATGTCCACAACTGTCAGGTTATCATACATGAAGGGTGACATATCTATCAGTACCATATCTTTTTCAAGCAACATTGTCGCCTCCATCCCAACATGTTGTTGAGCAGCACCAGAGATGAATTTCAAGGAGATGTTGTTGTTATGCAAGTCGGTGCTCAAACACATGTTGTAAACATGTGTGCATGAGACTCAGTGATTGCAGACTACATAATTGCACAGTACGTTAGAAACTGACATCTGCAGGAGCTGCTGCTTACCTGATTTCATCATAGAGTAGCCCAGCGACTTAGCCACCATAGAGGACCAAAGCTGCCAAATTTTATTAGCCTTGTCAAGCTGCTTACTAGTACTCATCATCACTATGATCTATGTGCTTGTAGGTAGTGGAGGAGTAAAGCTATGAACTTTCATTAGTCCCATTAGTCTTAGTGCCAAGTACAGAGTACATACTGCATTGTGATGACATCAGTTTTGATTGGTTGTTATGAAGGATGAGTACCTACCACATTGCGACAATATTAGTTCTGCTCTCATAGACAGGTCGCTGTGAAGGATTGAGTGCTGAGTACCTACCGCATTACAACAACATTGGTTTTGCTGTCGTGGACAGGAATGGCAATCATTTATAACACAGCCAGCACATATTACACGAGTTGCATAAAACATGACTAAAGGAAATGCACAACTACTTCTGTTAAATGAACATTCGTCAGCCTGTGTTCAGTATAAAGAGTAAATACAATCTCACCAATGAGCACATGTGCCTGCTTTTCCCAGCAGCCATTTTGACTTTACAATGTCATGCTTGACTTGATGTGTATTTAAGGCACATCATTATTAGATTATTGACTGGCCATGCATTGCTGTAGTTTTCAAGGTTGGGAAATGAGTTCATTGCCTATAGGCAGTATTTAAGTATCTCATAGAATACACAGACATGGAAATCTCATCACCTTGTCATGGACAACCTTGAGAAGAGCAGCACTCTGGAAAAATGCACATTTGGTGGTGTCAAGATGTTCATCAATGAGGCAGTAGATAATGGTCTATATTCATAGCTGTAAGCATGTAAGACATGCAAACAAAGAAATTTACCTTAAACTTGACATAAGCCTTGTGATTCCAATTGAGCATGGTTTTGAGGTTGTACCCTCCACAGCCAGAATGACCAGGTTCTCCCTGAGGCTTGGAAATTTTGGAGTTGTCAGAGAGGGTGCTCAGAGATTCATTTTTGGAAGTGGCATCTGACAATGAATCGCTTGAAGTATCGTTCATCCACTCACTTAACACTAGTGACACCCACTGAAAGCTAACTGTTTTGGGGTATGGGGCTGGAACTGTGCTGCCATGGTCTGACCTTGAAGTCTAAGAGTGTGGTGTGGGCATTACTTGGCAGAAACAAGATGATGAGATGTTAGGTTGTGAGGCAAGATGAAACTCTGGGGTGGGTGTTGTATTATGAGAATGTGGTTGATGACTCTCAGATGTGCCAAGCTTCAGACCAGCTGGGTCAACAGTCTCGCCAGCAAGTGAGACAGGATGGTAAGCCATCCAGAGGGGAGTGTCGAAGAAGAGCTAGACAGGCTTGAGACTGGTAGGCATCCTTGATGAGCTTCACAAATGAATAGAAGATTATGAGTCTGAATTTTTGCTTGAGGATTGAGTCCATGTTATCACCCATCGAGACAATAGAACAATCAAATATGGCATTTATCTGTAACCAAACAATTGAGCATACTGCGTTCATCATTGACAATTAGGATTAGTGTAGAACAACAATAGTAAACAATTGGAGGGTGTCCTGACAATATCATGACATTACGATGGCAGCGGCAGACAGTGCTACACTAGAATTAGCATAGACAAATAGACATCTAACTATAGAAACAATAACCACATACAATAATGTTGTGCTATAGTTTGTATATATATGGTGACATCAGTGGGAGAAGATCCAAACAACCAATGCTCCTGTCACTCATACCTTGGTTCTTCACATCAAAGTGTTTCAAGAAGGTGGCATCCTTTCCAGCTGGAACCAACCCAGTGTAGGCACTGGCATTATCTATGGACAGATGCATCCTAGCAGCTGGTGGTATATACTAATGTGATGGCAGACGTGTGCATTTCTGATATTGCATATAGACTCCCAGGAGGTCCAGTTGTGGAATCTTTGCATATAGAAATCACTAACCATAGCTACTCATTCTAAGTTGGAGTTCCATGGAGTGGTTAGCTGTGCATCATGGATGAAGATGAAGCATACCCAAACTGAAACACTCTGCTATGGAACTAGCATGGGGTTTCTTGTACTCTTGCAGTCAAACCTGGCCGATGTGAGTTGTGTAGCACTTAATTATCGACTCATCTAAGAAATCCACAGAATCAATATCACAAGATCTGTGCATGCAGATTGAGCTCTGGACTCGAGATCATGTATATTACCACATGCATGAACTTGATCGCAGTTGGAACTTGGGACAATATTGTCCAAGCACTCCTCTTTACCCCTAGCTCACAACTCTGGTCAGTATTCATGGAGCGACTTGATGACACCATACTGAAATCAGTTGCTTTTGCCAAAGATGGAGGTATTTACATGTTTGAACTAGGGAACATGTGGGTACTTCTCTCTGAATTTGTGCAATGTGGTCACATTGAACCTCAGTGTAGGGTGTGAGTAAGTGAAGACAGCAAGATTATATTGGAATATTGTTGCCAATCAGCTATGTGAGTAGTAAATTATTCTGACTGATCACATCAAAGTAACCATCTTACCCCACAGTGGCTCAGCGGCCATACATCCAAAAAAGGACTTGTTTTTGATCGACAATATGGTGGATGGATTGATCTTGTATCACCTAGGCAGTGGTCAGCCTGTCAAGACATTCAAGACAGACCCACCAAGTATCCCAGTTCCCAAGCAAGTTGCATTCAGGAAAGACGGGAAGGTTGTCATTGATGGGAGTGACAACGGCTGTGTCTATGTCTTTAATAGGTACACAGGCAAGCTAATTGAAACGTTGCACCATGTGGAGACAGCGCTGGTCCCAACAATCACTGTAAGTCTCCATGAAATCAGTATACCTTACAGCTGCCTGATATTGTAGGTATGCGATGTTAATGGAGAGTGCATCATTGCATGCACAATCCTGAATGTAGCTCACAAGAAGGCAGCCATCAATGTTTGGAGCCATGAATATGGCACTGACAAAGCTTCTATGATGACTAGTACTTCTCGGTGGTCCACATGGTCATATATTCTGAGAATTTTGATCACAACTGTCATTCTGATCATTCTTAGCTCCATTTTGCATAGTGTAAGTATTTCAAAGCTAATTAATACCCATTCTAACAGCTACTAGGACAGACTGCATGAATGGATCTCAGACCAAGTGGCAAGGTGGCAAGATGTGTTTATTGATGTGTGTCACTTATTCTGTGGCAATCCAGGTAATAAAGAATTTGATGATTCGGAGATGTTACATTGACTGGCAGAGAGGGTCATCGAGATCATTCAAGCTAATCAAGGTGATGCATCAGGAGAAATGCAGGGTAAGACAAGAGTGACCCCTTCCATCATATATTTGTAAAAGTCTGATGAATGATAGTCCCTTTGATTGGTTAGCGCCCTCTGTGATCGTACTCACAGAGTAGTGACTGGTCTGTAAAACACCATGTGTATCTGTCACGTGATATTGATGCATCTGATAAGTCAGATCCTGTTGACTCCCTGACCATTAGCCTTGAGATGGATCGACAGTAACTCAAGGATTGTCTCTCAATGACTGGCAAGCATGTTTGGTGCATACAATGGTTTATATTGCATCATCTTGTACTCATTCATTAACATGGCAATAGAGTTGCTTGTAAAGCATGGCAACCTTGTGTTCCATTATCAGCGACTCATGATGCATTCTGTGTTGGTAGGTTCGATGGTCATGCCACTTTGTACTTATTCCATTGACATATTGTTAGCGGAGTTACTTGTTCCATTATATTATATATATGCCCCCAGTGTTCTACCATCCACTTTCGGACTAACACCTCTAGTTTCTTGAGACTGTCGAGCATAGATAAGCTATTATTTTGAGCCTTATTTCATTTGACCCATCACACTGTCAGAACATGCCTGTTCGGTGAGTGCTTAAGTGATGTTATTGCAATGTATGCACAGAAAAAGGCAGCATAGACACAGAAGGGAAACTCAAAGGCATGCTCATGAAAGCACAGCTCATTCCAGCTCATCTCAGATGCCTTCAGGATGAGCAGGCCACTCACCACCTGTCTCATGGCTAGGTCCATATTAGTTCAACTGAATCCTCATCCGATGGGGTGATGTTCTCTCCTGCCACCAATTTCATTGCTGGACAGGTTTTTGCACTCATAGTTACTGACGAAAGTCCTGATACAAATTCTACACCTAGCAAACTGTGGAGCTCACATGCTGAGTTTCAAGCTGCCATTTCAAGTGACACAGGAGCATCACATCCTCTGTTATAGGACTACGGATATGGACTATGGACTACGGATACGGACTAAGAACACAGACACTTCTAAGTTTTATCTTATCAGTACTGGACTTACTGATTACTCTTTATTTTCACATCTTCACATGTGCACATAGTCACATATCACTTATTCACCATTTCACAACATCACGATTATCACTCTTGATGGAGTCATGCTTCACGACCCCTATTCTTATGAGTCACAATCATAAACATATCACATCTGATGCTTGAGGCATAAGGCTATGTCTTCCATTCTACTACATCTATGCTTCTTATTCACATTAAATCCACACCTTATGTGTATGTTTATACTTCTCTTCCATTCTTACTTATTAGATACACATTGTAACATCATGGATGACACAGGATATCTCTAGATGAGGTGTCTATAGATACAAACACTAGTAGAGTATATATACGACCCATGTAGAGCTAGGAAGACTCTAACCAAGTCTTCCTGGAGTTGTCCCCTCTACTAGACCTCTAGTTCCCCTTGTTAGAGTTATCACTACTATGCTCACCAGTGCTCGTCACTTAGATGTGAAGCACTAAGGAGTACAAGACTATGGCAGACGTTGCCTATGCATAAGAACATGCATATATGAAGATCTGGACCACAGAAGGTTATACCTCTGTAGGTAGTCCATATATGAAGACACACAAGGATGCTGTGCCTCTACGTGAGTGCCTCCCTTGTACAAAGATGAAGATACAACATGTTGTACAAAGAGTATACATGTTACAACCCCAGACCATAGTGGTTGAGCCATTATAGGAAGTCCATACAAGATAAGATCTAGGACTACTGTAGATGTTATAGTAGCATTTCCTGGAGTTGTCTCCTATTAACAATAAGACTATTATCATTACTTCTCCATAAGCAGTACCCAGTCTGCTAGACCTCTAGTTCCTAGTCAATAAGCAAGACTAGCTAAGACAAGCCCTTGGTAAAGGATACCACAAGAGTAACAAGACACTTCTCTTGGGCAACTGCTATTGCCTCTTGATGGCTATGCCTCAGGGGTTTAGGGTTGTTTCATCCTCAAAGTACACTACCAATTGAAGACCTCATGGATAGTTTCTGTCACCTTGCTCTTGAATATGCAACATTCTCTACAATTCCAAATTCTCTTTCAGATCTACCTTCATCATGCTCAGTAATTCCAGCCTCAGTAGTTGGTGGATGCAGGATAGGCAAGAAGAACTGTCATTGTTGCACCATCAAAGCACATCATCTACTGAGCAACATTAAGTTGCATATCCATCATGCCAGTCACCTCCTGATCAAACCATCTGTCCTTGATTTTGACAAGATGCAGCAAGAAGTTCGTACACTATGTCAGGGCCTGGAAAAAGTCACCTGGAGTGCCAACTCTGTATGCTCAAGGAAGGTGTCATTAGACACACTATTGAGTGATTTAGAGCTTCGCTTGAAGCCTCATCTGCTAGCTTTGGGAGTCCTGTAAACATTGACATAGGTATGTGATAATGAACTGAAGTTCATTGGTAGACTAATCAGGTGAGATACAGAAAAAGAATTCGAGCTGCTGATCGAACATATGGATGTAATTGCTCAAGTGACCTTGTTGCTTGGCATAGTATGTAGTGTTGTCTTTGGTGTTGACACCACCAGCACGAACTTTATCTTGAACAGTCTCTTCCTCCTCCTGTACCTCGCCTTCAAGAAACATGACGGAACGCTCAGCACTATTCATGAGAACATGATGAAACAAATTCTGACCACTATTTCCACTGTCCTATCCAAATTCCAGCTTGGTGCCAGGATGATTACCTATGCAGTTTGTGGATGCCATGCTATCTATCCTCTGACTAACTCATCCAACTCTCACATTCCCATCTACCCCACTTGTTGCTCCAACTCTCCTACACCAGAGATCCACTGCACCAACGAGTTGCTCAAGACTGGCACTGATGGAAAACAGTGACCAAAGAAAGTATTCATATATCATGATTTTAAGGATTATTTGGCAGGCCTCCTTTCTCATGGTGACATTGAGTCAATGATGGATACAGCATGTGATGACCTTGTTGCATCCTTGCCTATGCCACCACTTTATGTCAAAAATCCATTTGAGACACAATTTCTCCAAGAGTTTCAAGGGCTGGATGTAAGGAAGCTCTTTGTCGACCATGGGAAGGAAGGGTGTTATGCATTTGTGCTGCATGTAGATTTCTTCAATCCAGAAGGAATGAGCTTACGAGGGCCAAGCACATCATCAGGAATCATCTCTATGGCATGCCTTAACCTCCTGCTTGAGCATCAATACAAACCTGAAAACTTGTACCTCGTGGGTGTCATTCCTGGACCCAAACAGCCTTCGCTGGACAACCTCAATCACTATGTACAATCACTCATTGATGACATGGTAGCTGCATGGGACCAGAGTATCCATTTTTCGTGGACGGCCAACTGCCCTATGGAACACGTAACACACAGCACTATCATGCTAGTTGTCTATGACCTTCCTGTGGCTCATCACCTTGCTGGTTTTGCAGAAGTTGGGAGCCACTGGCTGTGTAGTGCATGTGACTGCTATCACAAGATGAACTATGGTAGAATGGACTTTGAGAATTGGCTTCTATGTGACAAAAGCAAGACTCAAATGTATGCAGAACAATGAAGGAATGCATCTACTATGAATGAGCACAATAGGATATTCAAGGAGTACAGTGTCTGTTGGTCAGAACTGTGGCATTTGCCTTACTGAGACTCTGCCCGCCAACTTGTTGTTGACTCGATGCATTGTGTCCTCGAGGGCCTGGTGAGCCATCATATATGCAACTTACTTTCACTCACCACCAAGAGCTCTGACACTTTGAATTCACCTATCCCAGCCTTCTTCTTCAATTTCAAACTCATCAGTCCCTCTGTAGTCAAATAACTTTTGATGTCAAGAAGAGAGATTGCACAAGTATCTACTATTCATATGCTTCTCACTGTGCAGATCCCTCATCCTGATGACATTGCCATGGTTATGACATACTTGACATAGCTGCAACTAATGTTGTTTCGCAAGAACACTCATTCCCTTAAGTTCATCTGTCAGAGTTTAGGCCACATTCCTTCAAAGAACAGGAGAATTTTCAAAGTTGACTATGCGAAGTCCCTTGTCGAGTGGGTAAGGCTGACTCATTGTAAATTGTTGTAATACATTTCTGAAGATATGAATGGCTAGCAGTCCACGATGCCTTTGATGGCCGATCATCCGATGTACATACAATTTGATGCTCAAGAGGTTTTAGGTTGTGTTCACTGTGCCATCTATGGGACTGTCACTCCATCTTGGTTGGATTCAGTGCCTGACAACTTCGGTGATAAAGCAGCTGGCATGATCAAGGCAGCCGAGTGGCACACCCTTGCCACAATTTATGTCCCAATCGCCTTGATCAGCCTCTGGAGGTTAAGTGTTGATTCAGATCTTTGTGCAGTCCTCAATCACACTATGGATCTTGTTTCCGCTGTTTATCTTGCTTGTGCATGCATAATGAGCAAGGATCAAGCTACTGAATATCACCACTACATTACTCGCTATATTGACCAACTCAAGACGATCTACTCCACCTTTAATATACACCCCAACCATCATGCCTCTTTTCATATCCATGACTATCTTGTTTTGTTTGGTCCAGTTCACTCATGGTAGACATTTCCATTCGAATGTCTAATCGGAATGCTACAACATCTTCCAAAAAATCACAGATCAGATCAGTTGACTTACACTGCTTTATTCAGATGCTGATGCAGTTATCACAGGAGAGCTTAAGGCAACAATAATATGATCATATCTGAAAGCTGCTCACCTTCGAAGCTGGCTTGGCTGCCCAAATTGCCCCCAGGCAATTTGAGAATGCAAATTTCTTCTCAATCAGGTGCACAGAACTGCTAAGACATGTCAAGATGATATCGATGATGATAGTATTCCTGAACAACCCACTCTAGCCCCACACAATCTGTATGAGCTAATTTGCCACCGTAGTATGGTGTTGCATGCCCATGTTAAGCATGAAGGGAGGGTTTACAGTCAGTCGTCAACTTATCTCGGCAATTCACTCATCATGTTCTATACCCAAGAATGTCGCACAACCTCGTCACCAGTTCCAGGTATTATCAGGTATATATTTAGCTGTGACAAGTACAGCACTGGTAGGTCAATGCTTGCCATGCAACAACAATCCCCAACACCAGAGAGCAAGCAGGATCCCTTTGTGATATACCCACATTTTCCAGCCAAGTTGTACACATCTGAAGTTGTAGATGAAACAACCCTAAACCTCTGAGGCGTAGCCGTCAAGAGGTAATAGCAGTTGCCCAAGAGAAGTGTCTTGTTACTCTTGTGGTATCCTTTACCAAGGGCTTGACTTGACTAGCTTTGCTTACAAGCTAGGAACCAGAGATATGTGCAATGATAATAGTTCTTATTTATAGGGGAAAGCACAAGAGAACTTGGTTAGAGTCCTCTGGCTCTACATGGGTCATATATATACTCTACTAGTGTTTGTATCTATAGACACCTCATCTAGAGATATCCTGTGTCGTCCATGATGTTACAATGTGTATCTAATAAGTAAAAATGGAAGAGAAGTATAAACATACACATAAGGTGTGGATTTAATGTGAATAAGAAGCATAGATGTGGTAGAATGGAAGACATAGCCTTATGCCTCAAGCATCAGGTGTGGTTCATCTATGATCATGACTCATAAAGATAGGGGTCATGATGATTGTAAAGCGTGACTCATCAAGATAGATAATCGTGAAGTCGTGAAATGGTGAATAAGTGATATGTGACTATGTGCACATGTGAAGAAGTGAAAATAAAGAGTAATCAGTAAGTCCAGTACTGATAAGATAAAACTTAAGAGTGTCCGTGTTCTTAGTCTGTAGTCCGTATCCATAATACTTGTAGCTTCAGTAATCGTAATGCACTATAGCGTAGAGTGCACCTGTAACAGTAGATGATTTAGAAGTTGTAGATTTATCTTGGATTGCTGGTCACTTTGCACATTGGGCTATTAGCAGTGATCATGTGGTTGTACTTTCACTCTGTCAGGTAAGTGTTGATCACTAATCAGCTGTGACTTTTATTAACTTTTATTTAGGATGGGCACGTTTAGGACAGGATTTTTGATATGCCCATGAATGCTCCCTCCAACTCTGTCTATCTATGGGTAAGGAGTGTGTCATGTGGGCAATGAGAGGGCAATCACAGTGCAATCTCTGCTCCCAAGATATAGTCTCAGATTGTATTCCAAGTAGTAGCATACATTTAGTTCTTCATCAGAACTTTAAATTCAACATTATGATGATATATTTCATGTTTTGTCTGCTGTGCTAACTACAACAAGACTGTAAGTATTGTTGGGATTCACATACAAAGCCCCAACTTTAAGTTTAGGGCTATGTATGTGCTGGTACTAAACTTGAAGCATTGTTTGACATTATGACTGGATTAAAATGCATGCACATACTGTCACAATTACGAGGAGCTAAACGAGTATACTCAGCGTGATTCGGGGGGAACGAGCTATATTGCTCATACCTAAACGAGTATACTACGAACGAGATAAGTAATTGGGTAGAACAATGTATCGAGAGTGTCTTACCTCAGCGCGGTTCGGGGGGAACGAGCTGAGGTGTCATATTGTAGCCTATGGGTATAAATGGCCTTCTGGCCAGGTACGAATAAAAGGTAACCAACATGTTTAGGCGAGACAGAGGAACAAGGAACAAGTAACGAAGGGACGAACGACAGACAGCAGTCAGCTAATGTCACTGCCAAACGGCTTGACCCCGTCTGACACTCCCCCTTCAAGCCGGAGACAGCCCGAGTGCAGCAGCGAAGTGTTTAGCTTTCGCGTTGGGGAGCGCCTTGGTCAGCGTATCAGCAAGCATATCGTCTGTCGGGCAGAAGATAAGGTCAATAGTGCCGTTTTCGATAATGTAACGAATGAAATGGTATCGTATATCAATGTGTTTTGTACGCGCGTGAAACTTGCCATCTTTCACGAGCGCAATGGCTGATTGGTTGTCGCAGTACAGCGTGGTTGCTTCATCAACGGGCCTGAAGATTTCACCGAGAAGGGAGCGCAGCCACATCGCCTCTTTCGCGGCATGCGTTGCTGCAACGTATTCGGCTTCCATGGTCGATAGCGCGATGATCTCTTGTGTTTTGACAGACCACGAGATCGGTCCACCGTTCAGCATGAAGACGTAGCCGGATATTGCATGACGATCTTCGTTCGAATTTCCGTCGGCATCCGTATACCCCACGATGCCTTCAGCGTCCGCTCCGGGCCTAAACGTGATGCCCCAATGGGCCATTCCCTTGAGATAGCGCACGACGTGCTTCGCCGCTTCCCAATGGACACGCCCGGGGTTCTCATTGTAGCGCGTGAGGCTAGAGGTGGCATATGCAATGTCGGGGCGAGTTCCAATGGCGGCGTAAGTGAGTGAGCCTATGAGCTCACGGTATGGGATGTCGTGCATGTCGGCGATCTCCTGCGGCGTCGTCGGCAACTGGGACTTTGATAAGTGAATGTTGGGGTCCATGGGAATAGCGAGAGGCTTTGCATCTTCCATACGATAGCACATGAGGACTGAGTCGACGTACGACTTCTGCGAAATCGTAAGCGTGCGGTTCTTGCGGTCCCGCCTGACCTCGAATCCTAACAACCAATGAATTTCGCCCAGGTCAGAGACTTCGACCTTTGTTGCGAGGTCTTTCTTGGTCTCGGTAAGCAGATCCAGACTGCTGGATGCAAGCAGCATGTCGTCGACGTGCACTGTGACGATGATAATATGGTTCTCTGCACGACGGAAGAATACGGCATGGTCAGACTCACAGCGTGTGAACCCTAGAGAACTTAGGATGTCGAGAAGTCGTTCATACCAACGATGGCCACTTTGCTTTAACCCGTAGATGGCTTTGATGAGGCGAAGGACTTGGTGCTCAAGGCCTGGGACAGTGTATCCTGGCGGCTGACGCATGTAGATCTTCTCACCGGAGTCAAGTTCGCCATTGAGGTATGCACTCTTCACGTCGAGCTGATGGACTTCCCAGTCATTGGCAGCGGCCATGGCGAGCACGGTGCGAATCGATGCTAGCTTTGCAACAGGTGCGAAAGTGTCGAAGTAGTCGATGCCGGGGACCTGCGTGAATCCTTGCGCGACTAGCCGAGCCTTGTAACGCTCTATTTGGCCGGCGGCATCCTTCTTCACTTTGAAGACCCACTTGCTGCCTATGATGTTCATGCCACTCGGTTTATCGACGACGGTCCACGTGCCAGCCTTGCAAAGACGCTCGAGCTCCTCAAGAATCGCCTCCTCCCATCTCGGCCAGTCAGCACGCTTCTTCGCCTCCTCAATACTCCTTGGCTCAAGACCTTCAATTTCAGCAGCAGCGGCAGCTAGGGCGACTTCA
>JBBPTP010000014.1:15922-77258 GCA_038094195.1 Pulveroboletus aff. carminiporus | reverse complement strand
TCTACAATATAGACTTAGTGGGAAGGTTTCTAGACTAGTTCTAGGCTTGCAAGTGATGTACAGTAAATGGTAATGGTCTAGGGTATGTTGTACATGTATAGAGTATTGTTACATTTTGCTCCTATTCTTGTGGCTATACATCTTTTTCTTCTAATCTTGAATTCTTGTCATCATCCCAGTATGACTTCTCATTCTCATTTCCATCCTTGTTCTCATTTTTCATTCTCATTTCCATTCTTGTTCTCATTCCTCATTCTTATCTCCATTCTCGTTCCCACCCTCATCCTCATTCTCATCTCCATTTTCATCCCTATCCTTATCCTCGTCTCCATCCTTGTCCTTGTCTCCATTCTTGCCCCATCTCAACCTCGCCTCATTGTCCTAGTCATCCTATATATTTCTATCAAGAACTTGTCCTTACAACCTTGTCCTTGCCCCTCATGTATTACTATTTCATTCTCATGCATGTCCTCGCATCTTCTTGGATATTATATCCCTCCACATTTTCTTGATTATCCATTGTGGGTACTTTATTCCTTTTTCTCTGCTTAGTCACCATGTGAGTACCCTTATGGTCATATGAGTACCTTCATAGTCATGGACCTTCTTCTTCATCATTCCATGATATTCTATCTTGTTCTATTCCTGTCACATGATCTGCTTATTCAGCAAATCATCCATTACTACTTATATCTGACCTTGTAGCTCTATTCTAGTTCCCTAAGCTAGAGCTCTCTTTCAAGTACCTTCCTTGTACTTCTGGTAGCCTGTCAATCTAGCTCCCTTGTCTTGTTTCCTGTGTGTCTTCATTCTCCACATTGATTGGATGCTCCTGGAATCCCTAGACTGCCTATTGGTAGTATCTTTTATCTTGTCTTGATCGTTGCTTTGTGCACGACAACCCTGCCTTGTGTCATCTTTCTGTTTATCATACCTGTTACAGATGCACTCTATGCTATAGTACATTATGATTACTGAAGCTACAAGCACCACAAATATGGACTAAGAACATGGACACTCTTAAGTTTTATCTTATCAGTATCAGACTTACTGATTACTCTTTATTTTCATATTATCACATCTTCACATGTACACATGGTCACATTTCACTTATTCACTTCTTCACAATTATCACTCTTGATGGAGTCATACTTCACGATCATTACAACCTCTATCTTTATGAGTCACGATCATAGATGAACCACACCTGATACTTGAGGCATCAGGCTATGTCTTCCATTCTACCACAACTATACTTCTCATTTACATTAGATCCATACCTTAGATGTACGTTTATGCTTCTCTTTCATTCTTACTTATTAGATATACATTGTAACATTGTTACGTTTTCCCCTATTCCTAGCCCCTATACTCTTTTCCTTGCCTAATCAACGTCGTCCTCGCACTTCAAGACTACATTCATCCTTGTCCATGATCTAGAAGCCTTACTCACGTTCCTATCCTCGTCTACTCATGGCCCAAGTCTGAACTCCATCTTTATGTGCTCGTCCTCATTCTACCATGGCCTTATCAGGCATACTCTGTATTAACATCCTCATCCTCATCCAAGTCACTGTATCAATACCTCGTCCCCATCCTTGTTCTCGCCCTCGCCTTCGTCCTCATTCCTTCGTCCTCCTCACCCCCGCCCTGTATCATATCCTTATCATCATCCATCAAGGACTTCTCGGCTTCCACTCCACATGTAGAGGATCTCTGTCCTCGCCCCCTCGGACATCCTTGGACTCCTCGTCCTCGTGTAGCTATCTATCACCTCATGCATACCTTGCTCTCTTATCTTTGCTTAGTTATCATGTGAGTACCCTTACAGTCCCATGAGTACCTTCACAGTCAGGAATCTTCTTCTTTCATGTTCCATGACTTTCTATCTCGTTCCATGAGAACCCTCGCAGTCTCTCGGGTTCTTCTTCACTGTTCCATTACCTTCCATTGTATTCTATCCCAGTCATGTGATCCGCTTACTCAGCACATCACCCATCACTACTTATACCTGCCTGTAGCTCTATTCCCATTTCCCCAAGCTAGAGCTCCCTTCGAATACCTTCCCTTGTATTCCAGTAGCTGTTCCAATCTAGCTCCCTTGTCTTGTCTCCAGTGTGTCTCTGCTCTCCACTTTGATTGAGCACTCCCTGGATCCTTGGGCTACCTAAAGGATAGTATCTTGTCTCGAATCCTCACCGTCGTCGTTCTTCTAGCATGACATCTTAAGAAGGGCTTCACTTGTCCCTACCAGGGCCAAGTCTAACAAACATCATGGACAACACAGGATATCTCTAGATGAGGTGTCTATAGATACAAACATAGATAGAGTATATATATGATCCATGTAGAGCCAGAAGACTCTAACTAAGTCTTCCTCTGGAGTTTTCCTCTATTAATAATAAGACTATTATCTTCACTCCATAACTCTGGTTCCTAGTCTGTAAGCAAGGCTAGCCAAGACAAGCCCACTTGGTAAAGGATACCACAAGAGTAACAAGACACTTCTCTTGGGCAACTACTATTGTCTCTTGATGGCTACACCTCAGGGGTTTAGGGTTGTTTCAATACCTTGCCATCGTTCTATAAAGGCTACATACTCTCTGAAGGGCTTTGCTTGTCTCTATCCAAGCCAAGCTTAACAATAACCCCTATTCTTATGAGTCACAATCATAAATGAATCACACCTGATACTTGAGGCATCAGGCTATGTCTTTCATTCTACCACATCTATGCTTCTCATTCACATTAGACACATATCTTAGGTGTATGTTTATGCTTCTCTTCCATTCTTACTTATTAGATATGCATTGATATCTCATGGACAACACTATTACATTGAGATGATGTATAAGACTTGGAATGGCTAGCGAAGAGTACTAGCAGAGGTTCAAACTAGGACTAGGACAAGACTGCCAGATGGACAGCTTGGATTCCAACTAAGAGATGTAGACAAGAGAGCACAGACTAAACAGAGGAATAACCAGGTGAATTGCTAAGGTTCAGAATGGGCTAACTACTACAAAAGCACAGCTTTAAGTAGTAACCAGCGATTGTGCTTAAGTAAGAGAAAATGGAACATTATAGAAAGAGAAAGAAGAAAGTATGGTAATCTGGATTATGAACCTGGTATAAGGAGAACCAGATTTGGGAGAGTTAGTCTAACGCCATCACACACACGTTACAGGACTCTGACCATCAGGAATAGAAAGAGGAAAGATGAAGCAGTCTTAGAGAATCAGGAGTTTGGGAGAAAAAGAAGATAAACAGAGCAAAAAGGATATGTATCCAGACTGGAGTATTCCAAATTGGATTGTCTGTGAAGCAAATGACAACAGCAGTAGATGCAAATGAAGATATAGAATTGTAATAAACACAGGATATCTCTAGATGAGATGCCTATAGATACAAATATAGATAAAGTATATATATGACCCATGTAGAACCAGAAGACTCTAACCAAGTCTTCCTGGAGTTTCCTCTATTAACAATAAGGCTATTATCTTTACTTCATAACTCTGGTCCTCTAGCATAAGTTAGCTAGGCCAAGACAAGACTACCTTGGTAAAGGATACCACAAGGATAATAAGACACTTTCCTTGGGCAACTACCATTACCTCTTAATGGCTATGCCTCAGGGGTTTAGAGTTGTTTCAATACAAGACCCAGTATCAAATATTATCCTTGTTACACTTCTTTTCCTCTCATCTTCGCTTCTTCTCCTCTGCTTCGCACAACCTAACGTCCTCTTCGGAATCATTAGAACTACTTACATCTACTTTCTGTTGATAGTCTCATCTTGTCCATATCTTGTTCAACTTTGATTCAGTTCCTGAAGGTTTGTCATTGTACCTTAGCCATGAACACTTACTCCTCAGCCGAGTCTCTTATCTCGGCCTCATAGCTCCTACCTTCCATAGCATTCTAATATGTTCTACTGCAGATTACTTCATCTGCAGTACTTTTTCCTTTTACATCTTCTTGGGCCAGCCCTCATTTTGATCAGCTGTCACTATTTAAACCCTAGGATAGCGACATGTAATGGTTTCTTCACTTTGAATCTATTCATATCTCTTGCCTAGCAAAACCTAAGTTCTCTGAGGACGTTGCAACTCTGCATGAGCTCCTCCCTCAGTAGAATCTCCTTGAGTCAACTTTAGTCTTAGCATCAAGTGCTAGGCCTAACAATCCTGGTGGCACAACATAACAAGTTTCAAGATGTTTTTCCCAAGATTGTTGTCACAGCTGCTTCATATTGCAAGAGACTTGGGTATGTTTCTACTGTATTTCTACTATGGCCCAAAGTTCACCCAAATATTCCTTAGGTTGTCTGTCATAAGAGGATGTACTACAAGTGGAGATCAATGGGTGTTTTTTGTGTACAAGACTGGTGCTTCAGATCAGAGGGAATTTATGTTGTCAAATGAGATATCCTTGGAATCCAATCTAGAGAAACTTTCCCTTCTCCTAGGGCTTTTGCATGATTGGGTATGAAAGTGCTTTTCTGATCACTCTTGCATGTTCTGATGTTTTGATAGCTTGAGAACACAGGAGATTGTGAGCAGAGGTTTTTCAAGATGATTTGAAAGCTAGGAATGTAGGCATTGACATGCTTCTGCAATGAGTTGGCAGATCATTGTATTATAGTATAGGTAGCTACATACATGTATGATATATGGCATGGACTAGTAATGCCAGTGGGCGTGCAGGCGCCGAATCGTTGCTGCACTTGTCCACCCGATTCAGATACTAGCCAGATGGGAGAGGGTCCAGAGGGGTGGTCAATATCTTGTTCTAACGGCAGCATGTCGCGTTGCGATCCTCAAGACTTACAGTGTCAAGTTTCGAACGAGGCGATCTGGCGACGAGGCAAGCTCGACCGCAAGACATCGACATGTCAAAGACGGTCAAACGAGTCTACTTCCCTGCCCGACTCAAATTTGACGGAGACGAGCGGCCAAACCCATCCGATTCAGGTATGGGCGTCTCTAACAGTCAGCGATGCAAGGCAAATTGCGCACGCTCGGATGTCGACGACCACCTCCACGCTGAGAGTTGACGGGAAAGCGTTTTCCGTCCAGTTCACCGTGATTTCCTGTCCTCGTTGCCGTGACGGCGTCCGAGGGGCTGCTCGACGCCGGTTCAACGATCGGCGAGCTGCATCGGCGCGCATGAGGAGCGCCGAGCCGAGTTCGAGGAGTTGAGAGCATCCAGATTGGGCCGTTCTTTGAGCGAGTTTGTAAAGGTGGACGAGCCGTCGCGAGTCGAGGACTTTGGTCGTTTGTCTTTCGCTTCCGCTGGCGGACAACTTACCACAGTACCGGAGAAGGGTGGTCGAGACGGCTAGGCTGACGAGGACGTGCGCCTACGTGGCGTCCCTACTTTTCAAGTGAAAGAAGACACTCGAGAGCATCTGTCCAATGAGTACGTACGTCTTGCGACATGTACAGTCAGAGATGTCGTCAGTTTGGTGCACGTTTTCCGGGGCGGGTTCGTCCGCGGAGGAACTTGTGATACCTGTTTTGTATGACGGGTAGAGGTTCTCCAGGGACGCACCACGTCTCAGGTTCTCGGGTTCTGTATATTATTCTGGGCCAGTCAGAAATGGAGGGCTGGTACATGCGCAAGGTCGGCGTATTTCTGCAAGGATGCGCAAGTTGTGGAATTGGACGTGTGGCGAAGGGGCGTCAGATATGTTGACCATGGTGTGGTCGCGGCGATGCTGTGTGCACGCTCGCGTTTCGATGTGTCGTATGGGTGCGAGGTCGTCCCGAGGGACAGGAGGTCTTCACGCCGATGGCATGCGCCGGATGGACGTACGTTCTGTTGTGGTCAAGTTAGAGTGCATTCATCGGGTAGACCGTGGGAATTCATGTACGTAGGTACGAGTGCTTGCGTCATGCAAACGCGTCCATCTTTTACACCACTACGAACATGCCCGTCCCTACTCGCCCACAGAAACCGGCCGTCGGGGTACAGTCGTACTACCAAGCCAAGATCGAAGCCGCGGAGCTCTTGATCAACCAAAAGACACAGAACCTGCGCCGCTTGGAGGCACAACGGAATGCACTCAACGCCCGAGGTACGTATGATCACCATTTGCGCGAGCGGTGGCAAACTGGGTTGCAGTGAGGCTGCTCCGGGAGGAGTTGCAGCTGCTTCACGAGCCGGCGAGCTACGTCGGCGAGATCGTCAAGGTGATGGGGAAGAAAAAGGTGCTGGTCAAGGTGCAGCCCGAGGGAAAGTACAGTGCGTCTGGCCGTCGGGGTGTCGTCTCGTCGCTCACGCCTTTCAGTCGTCGACTTTGACTCTGACATTGACGTTGCGTCACTCTCGCCGTCGCAGCGGGTCGCACTGCGATCGGACACCTACACGATTCACAAGATATTGCCCAACAAGGTGGATCCGCTGGTGTCGTTGATGATGGTTGAAAAGGTGCCGGACAGTACGTACGAGATGGTTGGGGGGTTGGACAAGCAGATCAAGGAGATCAAGGAGGTGATCGAGTTGCCGGTCAAGCACCCGGAGTTGTTCGAGGCGCTCGGGATCGCACAGCCCAAGGGCGTGCTGCTGTATGGACCGCCTGGGACGGGCAAGACGCTGCTCGCGCGTGCGGTGGCGCATCACACGGACTGCAAGTTTATACGGGTGTCTGGGTCTGAGCTGGTGCAAAAGTACATTGGAGAGGGGAGTCGGATGGTGCGGGAGCTGTTTGTGATGGCGAGGGAGCACGCGCCGAGCATCATCTTTATGGACGAGATTGACTCGATCGGGAGCTCGAGGGGGGAGAGCGGGTCGGGCGGGGGGGACTCTGAGGTGCAGCGGACGATGCTGGAGCTGCTGAACCAGCTGGACGGGTTCGAGGCGACGAAGAACATCAAGGTGATCATGGCGACGAACCGGATAGGTGAGCTGGCTGGGCTGGTGCGACGTGGACTGACGGGGCGGCAGACATTTTGGACTCTGCGCTGCTGCGACCGGGCCGGATTGACCGGAAGATCGAGTTTCCGCCGCCGGGACCGGAGGCGCGTGTGAGCATTCTGCGGATCCACTCGCGCAAGGTGTGTGTGTCGTCGTGTGCGGTGCGCTGCTGACGGTGCGCAGATGTCGCTGCAGCGGGGGATCGATCTCAAGGCGCTGGCAGAAAAGATGGGGCAGTGTTCTGGTGCAGAGGTGCGGGGGATCTGCACGGAGGCGGGTGAGTGGTGTATTCTGTACATGGCTGTTGCTAATACAGGGCAGGTATGTACGCGCTGCGAGAGCGACGGCAGCATGTGACGCAGGAGGACTTTGAGTTTGCGATTGCAAAGGTGCTCAAGAAGCACCAGGAAGGGAACACGTCGGTGAACAAGCTGTTTTCGTAATCGTCCGATGATGACGCGTCGTCGTGTTACATAATCCGGAAATGACCGAATAAGAGTAGCTCGACTCGAATTTGTTCCTTGTCGATATCAGCCATCTGCGCCGACATGCTCGAGCCATACAGAATCGACGACTTTTTCAACCTCGACGCCGCTCCGTCCGAAGACCCCCTCTTCGCCCTCTTCCTCGACGACGACTTTTCAAAGCTCCCCGCCTTTGACCTCCCAACCACCTCGTCCCCCAGCGCCTCCACCACCTCCCACTCACCCATGTTCGCCATCGATCCACAGCTCGTCGGAACACCCGCAACATCGAGAGCCCTCTCAGACTTTGGCGACGAAGACGACGACGACGACGACGACCCTCCCCCCGTCCCTCGCCCAAAGCCCTCTCGCAAGGGCACCGTCATGGCCGGCGGCATCAAAAAGGCACCCCTCCCAGAAAAGGAGAACAAGGAGTCCAAGGCGAAAAAGGACACGACGCCCCTCAAGATCCTAGAGCCAGAGGACTGGCGTCCCAGCCCCGAAGAGTACAAGAAAATGTCCAGCAAGGAAAAGCGTCAGCTCCGCAACAAGATCAGCGCGCGCAACTTTCGCGTCCGTCGCAAAGGTATCCAGCTTGCCCTCCCCGCCCGAGTGATCTGATCGCCCCCCAGAATACATCTCCACCCTCGAGGGCGACATTGCCGAGCGCGATCGTCTGATCGACGCCATCCGCTCCGAACTTGGCTCCTCCAAGTCAGAGAACACTGCCCTTCGCCAGGAGATCGCAGCCCTCAAGAAATGTCTCCTCGAGGGCCGCGCCCTTCCCGACCTCCCTCCCCCAGCCGAGTTGCCACCCGTTCCCGCATCCCCTCCTCCCACGCCCACCACTGCCACACCGTCCCCCGTCGTCACCCCCAACACCCAAAAGGACCTCCCCACCTCTCCCAGACTCAGCAATCGCGCCTTTTGGGGCGGACTCGGCGGCATGGGCGTCACCCCCGTCCACACCACCTTTGTCCCTCCTATCGCCGCCCTCGCCTCCAAGCCCTTTTCAGGGGGCAGCCCCATCCTCAAACCATCCATCTTTTACGAAGAGACCGCCCGCTCTCGCATCCTCCAGGAGAACCTCAACCCTGGCCTCAACGCAAACTCGTACCGTGGCCTCGTCGAGAAAAAGGGCTCGGCCAACATCAACCCTGCACTCTCCAACCTCAACTCGTCCGCGGGCCACGGCGTCGGCGCGTTCGACACCTTTTCCGACGTCAACCCCTTTACTTTCAAGACCCTCGACGCCTATCGCATGCAGCTCTGGGGAAAGATGGCTGCGCAGCAGCATACTCAGCAATCACAGCCACAACCGCAGCTATTTACACAGCCCCAAGGCCTGGCTGGGAACCTCAAACCTCACTTTTTCAGCCCGTCTTCCAAGGCGTCACCGCCTTCCTCACCAAAGCTGCCGTCAAAGGAACAAGCCGCGGCTGCTGCGATCGCGAGCCAGACCCTCTTCAGCAAGCTCGGCGGTGCGTTCTGGGAAGCCTTTTCCGGCTCTCCCACTTCTGCGACCAAACAGTGGGACGCAGAAAAGGTCCGCAAGGTGCTCGAAGGGCGCGCCGTCGTCAAGGTCGTCGACGTCGATGCACCTCCACGCATGCCCTTGCCAGCGTCCGCAAAGTCGGACAAGTGCAGTTGTCTCACGGATATTTTGGAAGAATCGATGCGCAGTCTGACGTTGAGCAAGAAGTAAACTTGTTCCCGTTTCTCGACGCAATTACCCATTTAATTTCCTTTATTTTTGCTTCCCCACTCGCTACATTTCCCGTATACGTACGCAGACTGAATATTCTAGTCAAGAACGCCTTGCCCGGTATCGTTCACGTTTCTCGCTCCAATGTCGCTGTTACTTACCCTCTTGTCCACATATACACTAGTTTGTCCACACTGTCCTGTTTGGAATTGTACATAGCATGTCGTCGAAATGAAACATGTAGTGAACAGAGTCACGGATTTTTCGAACGTTGTTTGGCAACGGCCTTGGAAACAAACAACCCGTTTGAAACACTCGTTGATAAGTCGCACCGCGTCGTGTCTCGTCCAGGTTGGCTACGCGTCCACGACGATGGCAGATGCGTCGTTCAAGGACGTTCCAGAGCTGTTTGAAGTAAGATGCCCAGCGTCGAGCGTCGTGCTAGCGCTCACCCCGCTCTTTTTTCCAGGTCGAGATTGGAGAAGCCTTGACGGCGCGCACCGAAAGTCTAGGTACGTCCCCCTTTTCTCTGCCTCGGCAAACGATCACGACGGTCCCGCAGCAACCTTTCGCGAACTCGGCCCACCGGACTTGTGTCATGTAATCAAGACCACGGGGAGAACCGGCCAACGTGATGCAAGTACACACTCGTGTCCATCCCCGCGCAGACTAACACCCACCCACTGACAGCTCGGTTCCTTCCACTTTGTCTCTGGCGTCGACGCGAGTTCCTCGGCGTCCCTAGCAGCCTACATCAACTCGCTCACGTACGCCATCGAGGACAACTCGGCGTGGTTCTCCAAGGGACCGGTGTGGAAAGTGCGGAACGGGTGTTTTTGTTGTTTTGATGCGTTCTCGAGGGTGGACGTTAGAGTGGACGTCAAGATTCCGGGTGGGGTGCAGGCGTACGTCGTCGATTTGCGTGGGGACCGGTGCGTCTTACTTTTTTTATCGTTGCGTCGTGCTGCGTTGCGTTGGGGTTGATTGACTGACGTGCGATCGACCGCAGACACGAAGCGACGCCGGAGATATGGCAGGAGACGTACGTGTCGGCGTTGCTCCGTGCCATCTTGTATTCAGACGATCCGACGTATTGGCTGGACGCGTACCGCAAGTTGGATCCGATCACGTCTGGGGAGGGCGAGGTGAGGTTTCTACAGGCCGTCGAAGCGCTGTTTACAAAGGGTACGTCTGGCGGGCGTTCTCTTCTGACATCGACAGCTCACTCGATCGCGCATATAGGCTGGCAGGTGGGCTCAGATCCCGAGATCCAAGTCGCCACGGTCGTCTCGAACCATCTTACGGCGGGAGTGATGAAGTATTTCGGTGCGAGCGGGCGGTATCAACCAGCGGCCAATCTCTTTGAAAAGCTGGCGGTCAGAGAGCCCGAGGTGGCGTCCTTGTTGGCCAAGAGCTACATCGGCATGAGTGCGTCTCGTCGATGCGGTGATCGTATGCGTGTTGATCTTGTGTTTGCAGACGAGGAAGTCAAGGCGGTTCAGATCATGTCGGCGGCGATGAACCACACGCCGCATTCCTACACGCTCTTGCACGTCCAGAGCGATTTCTTGCGGTCAAAAGGCAAGGCGGACTGGGCGCTCAAGCTAGCCAGGGAGGCGGTCAATTGTGCGCCGAGCGAGTTTGTGACGTGGGAGAAGTTGACTGAGTTGTACATTGACACCAAGGACTACGAGTCGGTGCGTGTGTTTGCCTGTCGCGATCAACGTTTGGGTGACGTGCGGCTAGGCATTGCTCACGCTCAACTCGTGCCCCATGTTTACGTATAATGGCAAGGACGTGCATCGCCCGATTCAGACGTCGCGCGTGCACTTGCCGTTTAAACGGCAGATTAGCGATATTCTGCCAGAAAAACAAAAGACGGAGGACGACGAGGTACGGTTGTGGATGCGTATCTATCTACGTGTGGTTGATCCGTGTCTAGGCTGACCCTGCCCTTTTGCGCCTCCCAGCACCCGGTCTGCGGGGCACCTGGGCGCGCGCCTATTCCCTCCTCACTAGCCTCGTCTCCGAGATTGGATGGGACGAGCTACTCAAGACTCGGAGTGCCGTGTTCGTCATGGAGGAGGAATACCGAATGCAAAAGTCGCAAGCAGATTTGCACAGCACGACGGGGAGTGGGCATGCACTCGGAGCGGTCGACGGTCGAGGGGACGTGGTCATTCACGAGGACGGGACGGTGGTGCAAAGGGGAGATTCGTTGACGTCGAACGCCGGTGGGGCCGACGACGATGCGTCGACGCGGGGAGTGCATAGTCCGCAAGAGTCGGGGGCGTCTGAGCCGTTTGGTGGGCCAGGCGGTATCCCGATCATCAAGGTGTCGACCGAGTCGGATATCGAACGCGAGTTGGCGGCGGCTGCGAATGGGGATGGGGACGGGCAAGTGGATGGGCAGAGCGAGGTGGGGAAGGAGAATGCGCAAAATGGGGTGACGAGTCCGACGCTGGAGAGGCCTGTGGTAGCTGCTGCTGCAGTTGCGATTGGGGACCAAGAAACGCCGGACACGCCAAAGCAGGGTCAGGATGCGTTTTCGTTTACGAACAAGCGGTTGTGTGAACGATGGTTGGATAACTTGTTCATGGTTCTCTACGAGGTACGTCGATCCCTTTTTTTTTCGCTGCGTCGAGTCTGACCACGCTCCAGGACCTACGCGTCTGGACCATCTTCCGGGCCGAAGTGGCCCATTTCAAAACGCAGCATGTCGCATACCGCAAGACGGGTTTGGAATGGGAAATCTTGGGTGATTTGGCGCTGCGCTTGCATCACAAGGAAGAAGCCAAGGAGGCGTACCAGCGGTGCCTCGAGACGGTGCGGTACGCACAAAAGCCGTGGGCCAAGTTGATGGAGATGTACGCCGAAGAGGGAGACATTACGCGGACGATTCAGACGGCGATACGGGTTGCCGCGTACCAGTTTGCAGATTACACAGAGATGACGGTGAGTTGGTTGCCTTGCTTCGTTTGGAGGGGGTGAGCTGACACACTGGCGGGCGTAGTATCCGACGTTGATCGCGCGCTCGTTTTTCAAGCTGGGTCAGATTCATGGGCATGCCAAGATTGCGTTTACGTTGCTCAGCATGGGTCTCCCAGATCCGGTGCTCAAGATCATGGAGGGGTATTTGCAGTATGGAAAGACGTTCAAGGTGGAAGGGTATGATTTTTGAAGCGCGCGCGTTGTGTGAGGTGGTTTCTCGTTCCGTTGCCCTGTCACGTAGAGCGTCTTGTCCTGTTCGTGTCGATAATAATCCTTTTTTTTTTCTCTGTTCACCGGCTACTACTTGCGAGTGGGTGTGGCAGGAACGGATCGAAGCGGAATCCGGCTCCGTGATTAGGGTGGTAACGAACCTCCTCTTCAGTCCTGCGTCGCCACTTTTCCATCTCCACAACTCGCATCGGTTCTCGTCTGCGAGCTACTCGGACCAAGACGCAAACGGTACGTTGCGAGTCGTACAGAAAAGCCATTTGGGGGGGAAAAAAAAGAGGATCACCCTAGGACGACATCACTATCGTTGATTACTACCAATACTACTACCACTACCAACGGACGACCACGACAGGGACGAAAAGTAGGTGGCCATGTCCGATTCGCCCATCCGTCGGTTCTCCACCGCGAGTCCGACGAACCATTTAAAGCGCGAAGAGAACCTGATCAATGCGTACGAGGCGGAGGAGGAGCGGATCATCAACGTCTTGTCGCGCAAGCTGGAGCAGGTACGTCGTCGTCGTTTTCTTGGCGTCGTCTGTTTTTTTTTCTCTCTTCGTCGTTCCCTCTTCCACTCTTGCCCCTCTCTGTCTCCTTCCGGCTCTCTCCTTTATCCTCTCCCTCGTTCGTGGATGTGGCCTGACGTATCGTGGTAGCTCCGGGAGGAAAAAATTCAACTCGAGAATGCGCTCGAGGCTGAGAGCGAGTCGCACGTGAATCGGCTAAACAGGGAGATCACCGCCCTGCGTCGACAGGCTGCTCAGGCCCAAGTCCAAGCCGGCGATGCTGGCGAGCACGCCAACGCCAACGGTAGAGGAGGTACGACGACGGACAGTGATGCCCTCCGTCATGACCCGACGGCGCCGAGTGTCGAGGTCATGTTGGAAGCGATGCGAAGGGAGAACGAGCAGTTGCGTTCGCGGTTGGTGGATACCGAGCGGGATTACGTGCGGATCTCGAGGTTGAACGATATCTATCGGGAGGAGCTGTTGGACTTGCGGAGGCGGGTGAGTCGGTGGTTTTTTGGGTGGACGTGGACTGACGCATGGATGGACGCACGCACGACAGCTTGGGTTGTCGGTGGATAATCTCGTGGGGCTGTCGCCTGTCGATCCGTTTTCGCAGCCGATACATCGGAGGTCGGTGTCTGGGTTGTCGTCGCCGAGTACGTCGGTGGGGCATCCCGTTGTGCGCTCTGCGACGACGCACGCGGTGCCCATTCCGTCGCACGGGGTGCCGATCCCACGACCGTCGACGTCGATCCACCGATCGCTGAACAACACGTCCGAGACGACGACTCCGCTGTCGCACTCGCCTTCGTCGATGGAGTCGCCGTCTCCGTTCCCATTCTCGCCCGTGCTGTCCGCACATGTGCCAGCGGGCAGCAGCGTGTTGAGCAACGGGACGCAGTTGACGACGCCGCCGTCGTCGTCGTCGATGCAGTTTGGCGGTGTTGGGGCGCCCCATGCGGTGTCTGGGGTGCATGCGTTGACGTATCCGAGCGTGCCGCCGCCGTCGTTGTCGTCGTCGTATGGGTCGCCGGTGGTGTCGTATTTCCCGCAGAGGGAGGGATCGCCTAGGCCGCTGAGTCGGCGGAGTTCGGGGGCGCGTGGACGGGGTGGAGGGGTGGAGATTACGGGAGGCGGGGCAGGTGCGGGCGGTGCTGCGGCGATGGGAACAGGAACAGGCTGGCGAAATGGGAGGGGTGGGAGTCGGAGGGACAGCGTGGATCGTGGGGGGAGAGTTGCAGAGACAGGGACGCTGGTGCCAAGGTCGAGGTCGAGGGCGGACAGTCAGGGTGTCGCTGCGTCGACGACGAGGCCAGACTCTGTGACGGAAAACGTGGACGAGGAGCGGTGAAAGGATGTGGTGCTTTCGAATGCTTTGCATATGGCCAATTCTCTCGTTTGGTATGTTATTCTCGACTCTGCCAAGTTACCACCGTTTGAGCCATGAAATCTTGTGACATCAAGCTGCACATGGACGACAGGGGCGCTCCATTGTTTGCCTTTTGGGTCGAACAATATGGACAACACAGCCACCGAGTTGGACCCGTTCGTGGCTGTGTTGGCAACATTGGTGCCGCTGTCGCCGGCGTCAATCAGCACGGCGTTTGCTGCGAGCACAAGCAAAGAAAACGTCCAGTAGAGACGTGTTTTTCGATGCTAGAGGACCGATACCTGGCGAAACAATGGGTTACGGGGTTCGGGTCTAGGGCGGCGCGAAGTTGGCCGTTTCAGGGTCCCACTGACGCTCGGGCCCGTCCAAATTGGCGAGTCACGCGGACGGAGGCACGGCGGGCTATAAAAAGGGCGGAACGCGAAAATCACCCAGAGATCCCCCTTTTTTTCCATGTCGTATCAATACCCATTCATTCCTGGGCACTCTTCGATGCCTGCAACGCCTCAAACTACCTATCGTTGGGATGACGGCCATCAACAGCAGCAGCAGCAGCAACAACAACAACAGCTACAGCAACTTGAGCAACAGGTTCTACAGCATCCACTTCAGCATCGGCCAGAACAAAGTCAAGACGCGTATGTTTCTGCCGCGTCGACGACCCCCGTGCAACTCCCAGAGCAGGTCCCTATTGTGCCCAGCCATGACCCCAGACGGCCCGGTTCTGGTTCTGGTCTTGTCGTTGAGGGTGATGAGCTGCAACCGCGTTTGCAACATGTGTCCGTGCCAGCCCTCTTGAAGCCTGAGCACATGAGACCACCCATGATTGATACCAATCGTGCGTATCACGTCGGAACCAGTGCTAGCCCTTCGTCGGGTCCTCCATCTGCGGGCCCGAGTGGTCCATTTCATGGGTCAGCTGGTCCTATGCGTGCCCACATATCCCCTGTGCATGCAGATCCCCGCGCTGCGGCGCATCCATATCGCCGTCCTCAGAGTGCTGCCGGAGTGGCCATTGCAAGATCTAGGAGAGAGCCTGAAGACGTCCAGAGTGTGAGATTTCCAAGACAAGCGTCGTCCGTGCCAGCTCCATCCTCGGCAACAGCGGTGACGACGCCGAGGATCGTCGCAGATACAAAGAGGATGTCGACGTTCAAGTGCGTCTTGTTTACTTGGTAGCAGAGGGTGCTCACTGTTGCCACAGAGGACTGACAAACCCTGCTTACTCGGCGACGAGCCCAAACATTGTAATTCGTACAGACCTACACTTCAATAGCGAGACCAGCGTCTTGACTGCATTGTGTGATCTTCCTGGCCGGTCCAAGAGCGACGTGACCGTCGTCCTCTCGACTAATTGCATGAATCGGGTGAAGCAAGTCGTCGTCAATGCCAAATCCCCGCGAGACTTTGCGAATGATGGATGTGTCTTGAGGGAACGCAGATCGGGCAGCATGTCGCGCACGTTTGTCGTGCCGAGGGAAACAACAGTGCGTTTGTCTCCTGCCATCGGTGTTGGTCCATGTCACGGACGCTCGTGTTGCAGCCAAACGACATCACCGTTGAGATGCAAGACGGTCTGCTTTGCTTGACGATCCAGATGCCGCCACCCTCACCAGAAGACGATGCCCAAGAGATCATGATACGCTGAGTGACCGGTAGATCACATCGTCTGACTTGACCACGAGTTTACTGTTTACCTCATCTTGCATTGGCAGCCCAGTGCCCCAGCCCCGCATGGATCTTTTTTCAGTTTCGCTTCACATCACCACTCACTGACCGACGACCCCCATCTTAGCTTTCCGGAGCTCCAAAATGTTCATGTCGCATGGACCCCCGTCTCGTCAAGCTATTTCTGTTGCTATGTGTATTCTAATCGCAATCTCGCAGGATTTCTCGCCTTGTTTTCTTCACCATACCTATCCCCGTACATTATATGACGCGGACATTTTTTGATGCAAACCGTGTAGCAAATCTCTTAGACTACATCTTTGTTGTTATACCTAACTATATATACATGCGTACGACCATCCCTGAACGCTCGCATCCGCACAATCCTTTCAGAGCTCGTCAAACACGTGTTTCATCGCTTGTGCCATCATGGCGAGCGCGCTGGGCATCGTGTCTGGACGCGGTGCGGTAACCTTGTGTTCGTCCCTGTAGGCTACCTTTTTCACCCACGTCTCCCCGACGTAGATCAACGGCCTGTGGCCCTCGGGCACGCGGTAATAGCGATGCACGCGCTCCTCTCCTTGTGGTGGGGAAGATATGACGGGCTCGAGGAGCGGGGCAAGGAGTGCACGTACGCTCGTCGTGCTATCCACAAACACAGGCGCACGCGCGCCCTCGGAGAGATAGTGCACCGGCGGGTCCAACGCACACCCTGTGTGGTCCTCGCTATCCACCATGACGACCTGCTCCGACTCTCCCTCTCCACCCGCGGCACGTACACAACGCCTCGGGAGCTGCGACTCCGGCGCGGGGTACACCGACACGGACACGTTGCCCGTGTACGTCCGCTGGCCACGCCAACGCGCCACCTCGGGGACGTCGTACCACGGCACCCACGCCTCCTCGTCCGCCTCGACCACCGGCGTCCTCTTTCGCATCGCCCGGAACTCAAACACGTCCCCCGGCGTGGGCGGTTCGTCCTGTGTACGCGGCACATCGAGCCAAATCAGGAGCACGCTCGAGAGCGTGTGGTAGTACGTCTCAAAGTCGGTCACGTGTCGCCGGTCGGGGTCGATGAGGAATTGGACGGCTGGCTGATCGTGCTGACGATTTCGCCGGATGCGATTTGATCTGCGGTCGCGTTGGGCATGGAGATGCGTCTGGGGTGAAGCGCGCGGCCTTGGTTGAGGGGGGCGCAACGGGAGGTGCTCGGGGACGTGGGTGCTTTGAAGTCGGCGGACGTTGCGCGGAGGATTTGGTTGGGTCTGTGAAGGGACTGGAGCGTCGGGTCTGAGGTATACTCGGAGGCCCATTTGGGAGAGAGGCTCGAGTCGATACAGAGATGGAGAGTGAGGGGTTCGACAAAGGTGCGTGCACGCCCTGTGCGAGTAATGGTGACCTTGACTAATTGGTCGTCGGAGCCTGTGAACGAGACTCAGTTGGGACACCAAATTTACGCTGGAAGACTCACCTTGAGAGAATGCAAAACCATCGTGTTTGCTAACGATCGTGGCAGTGTAGTTCGCGATGGGATCGTTATCGACGAGGCTTCCATCGAGCGATTCCTTCGTTTGGAGTTGCACTGCCTTGGATCGCACCAAGTTGTTGCTTGGCGAATCATAGAGTGGGTGGAAAGCCGTGAATCCCGCCAAAATCTCGGCAGTCGTCCCGTTCGTGAACGTGACGCGAACAAAGTACTCGTGCATGGTCTCGACGTTGACAAACTGAGCGCAGAGCAAGTTAGTCTTGATATATCCTATCCATGAATGGACATACCTCCCCCTCCCTCAACCCGACATGAGAATGGGGGTAATCCAGCGCCGGGAGAAAGTTGGTCATTGGGACAAGAATAGCAAAGTCTTGGGTCACGTCACGAACAGAGCCAAGTGGCGCCTCTTTCATGTCAATCGCTTGCGTCGACTCGAATACAATGCGCTCTTCTTCTCGGACCAACCATAAGTCCTTGTTTTTGACGATCTCCCCGATCACGATGTTGGCACTACAATTGATTGCGCCGGGAGCAGGCAGAACCCACGGCGAAGAGGGGCTGGTGTGCTCTGGATCAAAGAGGTCGATCACAGTCTTTTCTTTCGTCGGCCCTTTGGTCGCTTCTATGGAGCGTCTGATTACGGTCGTCAGCACAGTGTAACGAACGAGCAAGGGGTACACTTACGACGCTTTCATAAAGGATCGTTCTTTGAAGCGGAGTCCGAGCGAAGCGGATTCGACTGCGGTACATCCTGCGGTGAGCTTTAAGCGCGCGTCGCCTTGTATGATGGTACCGGGCGCGAGATCAGGTGCCCGGACCCAGGCCTGGACGTTGCATTCTGGGGAGGCATGAGTACTTGCGTGAACGCCAAGCGAGAGCAAGCCAAGAATGCTATGGAGATAGTCTACTCGCATGGGGTGAAAGGATTGAAACGTAGTAAGATGACCCCGTGGTCACTTATAACGTCTTTTCCACAGCCTCGGTCGCAAATGATCACTGATGTTGGTGGCCGGTGTTCTTTACTCTGCCGCGGTCCGCAGCATCATGGTGATGTACTAAATACCATGCTCACGTTGTTGAATCTAGGCGCATGTTATCTAAGTTGATGTTTCTAGGAGGAAAACAGGATACTAGGGAAGAGTATATCCTTACCTCGGACTCGCAGGCAATGCCTAAATTGGTTGATCAGACTCACCAGCGTGGGCTCCAGAAATCTGGAATCTGATGGTAAGATCAGGGATACGCCGCAAATGACCAAATCAGTGCGACTCACCAGTTGTTAGTTGCCGTAGCTTGAAGTATTCCGCGTTCGGGATGGGGACGTTCCCTGTGTACTTGGTAAGGATTCAGCAATTTGCATACAATTTTGAATTGATCGAATCACCTCTTCATGACGGGTCTCTAACACTAACATCGAGTGTAGACTTGGGTCCCCTACGGACAGCGTGATTTGGGTAATAGCCGGTAAAGTACCGTGAGAAACTGCGGTTCATGACTCCGGAAGCATCGAGTCGTAGCTAATCGATTTGCATGGTCAGTAATAAATGTTACAGTGACTGTTGCCAGAGCCCATCTGAGAAAATGAGGACATATTGTGAGTACCACCATTTTGCCTACCGTACACCGTGTCGCAGGAATTCGACAAAATTTCAAAGCGTATCCGAACTGTCAGCACCATTCTGCAATACTGGGGGCACGGGCCGATTCCACTACATCTGTCCTGCAGTACTGTCACGTAACGTTTTTGACGAGTCTTTTGGGCATGATTTGTGAGCTTTGATTGGTTGGACACTCACAAATAAGGAAATTACCTGATACTCTAACCATAAATGTAAACGACAACACTTGTGCAGCACTTTTCTGCCTGGGAGATAGGCTAGTGGCCACCACGGAGAGATCCCTCGGTTCTTGACTTACTTTGTCACTCTTCTTACATGTGACGAGTAGAGTCCAACCGCGACAGGGGTCGTGGTGGTGACAGGCAGATTCCACAAAGATGGCGTGGCACGGACGTTGATCGTTACTCAGAATCCTCACTTGAAATCAACAATATCTACGTTGACCGTCAAAAAGATACACAAAACTGATAAATTGTTCTAGGACGTGGTCAGCGGGTGGGTCCAAATGAATCGCCGCAATCCCCTATCTCATTGCTTGAGTAGGAGCCCAGATGCAGGATCATTGCAGGATCATATTGCAGACGTGTGGTGCGCCCTCGAGAAATACGACAAGAAGGCGCCGGACGTGAAAGATTATTATAACGCCTTGGCTCGAGATCGTAGGCTTTTCGACGTCATAAAGCAGTGGAAACCGGATGAACCCAACCTAACGCCACGATGGGTTCCCGTTCTTCCGTGGCTACGCAATGTCGTTCCTGGTCTCATGCCCAAGGAAGGAGAACGCAAAGTACAATGGAAGTTATCGAACGAAACAGTGTCGTCATGGGCCACTCCTTTATCATCTGTGCTCGGAATGTTGGATGAATCTATTCAAACGGCCGATGATGCTATGAAGAGCAGAGGCAACACTCTAACGGAGAATCAACGCTCTGCAATATCCAATGTCCATCTCTGGTGCAATTTTTCATACCGTTTCGTCACCTGGGACCAACGGGTCGTCCAATTCCTCTTGAAGGAAACTAGTCTTGCACACCACCCTCGCAACTCAATATACTATCATGATGTGGATAGTTAGCATTACCTTATTCCGTTTATAGCGTTCAGCTAATTGTTATTAATTACAGGTAAGGACGTGGCCGATGGTAGGTCATTCATGCCTAGATGTACGGTCTGCTCAAGGATATTTACTAGGATATCATATAATTCCTGAAGCCAAGGAAGATGCCGGCGAAACCATCCTGCGCTACTTGAAGGCAGCCATAGCCTGGCATGCGGCTTTGGACCATCTGTGTGCCAAGCCCTTCGTGAAGCAGGCAGTCACAAGTTTACTTGTTGGGCTTGTCGAAGTCCCCCGCGCTGACACCTCAATGTTAACTTTGGATGAGCTCATTAAAATGTACCGAGGCCCGAAGAAGAGGACGTCGAGGAGAAGGTCAAGATTCTAAGTACACAATATAAAAAGAAAACTCCGTTGTTTTCCGGAACTATCCACGCGGAGGCGACTCTTATGGGGCTCCTTGCCTACGAGCATCACAACCAACGTTGTAATTATGGTAGTGAGATTGAGGGTGTGAACTTGTTGGTCGAGTTTCTTGGGAACGAGGTGTGGTCTAAGTTCCCTAGCGATTTTATTTTTCTTGACACGTGGAGAAGAATATCACTGACACCATCGATACCATTGTGGTCAGCAGAAAATGCTGTTGGTGTTGTAAAAGGCTCGCAATACACCTCGAGCGTCACTTGAACGCTCGCTTCACACTACCTGGGACACAGTCTGCTATACGTATGGAGTCCCCCCACCACGGGCATTGACGTCGCTGTCCTGTTGGATATGGAAAAGGACTTGTGGAGAGAGCTACGGAAGACATTATCAGAAAGAGTGGCTCCAATCACTTCGCGCCAGAGTCCTGGATCAAGTGAACCTGCTCAAGGACCTCCACCGGAAGATAATTTGACCATCCCTGCAACCATAGTAGATGAGATGCGAAACGTGGGTTAGCCAGATCCATGGATTCCCCGTCCCATTGCTTCCTCGCGCGACATGTCTGTTCTCCGTTTGTACGGTTGGCTGGCTGTACGATGCGACGCAACCTGGCATTACATACCCCGTTCAATACGTACTCGAGACGTGTACAAATTTAACCCAGTAGATTCCTTACGCTCACTCATTTCAAGTACGTCTCCATAACACGAGTAACATCATTCCCATCCAGTATTCGATCATGATCCTCATGCAACCGAACTTAAAAGTATGACGGTCATCTAACACACGTTCCATCTGTGTTGAACGGAGGACTGACTTTACTTGAGCCCGCAAAGTGGGGCGCTAAGACAAGGCAACTTGGGCGCGTTCAGAATAGGCTTCCTCAAAGCCGGCGCGGGGTCTATCGGAACACATGCGCTCCCAGGACAATGTATGCGTCCAGGTTCTCGACGACACGTCAGGGAACGACGTCGACTCTGCGCAGCGGGCATTCACAACACTCTGTTTGCAAGGAGATCGAAAGGCGACGGGTCAGTAAATTATCGCGAGAAATGGCGGTTAGAGCTGAAAGCTCAGGTTTTAAATCTCAGTCTGCAACGTGACAAGTCGGAGACGCTTGGATGGAAGACGGAGAGTCAACGGGCCCTTGATCGACGAAAATCGACGTTACCAACGCATGTATGCCATGTCAATCACTACAAAACCGCACGATCTTCTACAACGGAGAACGGTCAATCGCAAGGACACTTGCTTTATCAGACGTGCATGGAATATGTAAGTGGTCAGCGCTCCTGAGGCCAAACACGACAAGATTTCACTTCATCTGAAAAAAGCCCGGGATGTCCGCATCGAACCTATTATGCGTCAAAATTCAGTAGTATAAACCACGCAAGAGAAATGTACCAGATCCTGTTTTCTGCTGAGACTTGGCCATGATATCTTCCTTGCACATTAGTAAACCACGATGTCTCTTCTGGGGTCGCATGGTTGTACCGAAAGGCCGTCGTACGCAGCGAATGATAGTAGCATTCACACTGATTCGCTATCCACCGGCTGTAACGTCTTAACTTCCACCCATTGAAGAGGACCGGATCAGATATGAGTGGAACTGAATTCTGGTTCAAAGGAGGACGCTCCATGACGCCAGACTGCTCTAGCGGCAGTCTCCATGCGTACTTGTCGAAGACCCATCGCACTTGTTCGAGGAAGAAAGGTGGATTCATTGGACACGCCATGTCGTTGGGGGTGGCCGCGAAGTAGATATCCCAGCCGCGTTCAACATACTTTTTGATGGCGCCACGAAAATGCCGCAAAGATGGCATGCCAAGGGACCTCCGGTTTTCGAAAGTTGCAATGGGATAAAGAGAATACGCAGCGTCGGACGAGATAAAGTTCATGACACACGCTGGTGTCATCAAAGCTCAGGACAACGCGTGGTGAAAACCGAGGACATACTAGAATGGAATCCAAGAACGGTTTCGAATGGAGACGATAATGCTTCGATGATCTGAATCGTCAGAGACTCTTGCCTGTCGCCCGTCTTCTCAAAGGTCCAAACTGCATTGACATCTGACATGGGATACATATCAAGCCCGCGTTTTTCCGGAACCACACGCTGTTCAGTATCGTCCCAGTCGCATCCAATGACTTCTTTCCAATCTTGTTCCTGTGATTCGCGAGGAGTATAACGGTAGCCTTCTGCTTCTACAAGAAACCGTGCAACCTCGAACGAATGGCCGGGATGGGTGTAGATGTCGAGGTCGGCCTCGGGGTAGAAAGTCCTGTCGAGGAACTGGAGGGCATTAGAACCAGAGACGAGCGTGTTGGTCTTGGCCTGGAGAGAGCGAAACGCGACGGGATCGCTAAAGTAACGCGAGAGATGGCGGTTGATGTTGAAAGCTCGAGTTTTGAACCCGGCCACTGCCAGGTAGGCGGCGCGACAAGTCAGAGCTACCCGGACGAGTGAAAGGGGAGACAAGCAAGCGAACACGGGATCGTAGACTGGTGCACAGGCGAACAACCTGGCATAGAGCGGGTCGTCGACCACGGTGTCCATCGCACTGAACCAAGAGTGAAGCTACCAGTAAATTATATTATGTAACTGGCATTCACGCATTGCAATTGGTAGGACTTTCAATGTCCATAGATGTACCCAAGCTGAGGCGTTAATTCATCCTCACCACGACACTTTGATCATAACACGGAGAACTCAATAGGACGAATGTGACGCAAAGACGAGACTTGGAAGCTGTTCGGAAGGGGCATTGGACAGGGACATGTTTATTTGCAGCGGAGCGTACAGCCCTCGTCGTCAGGTGTGGGTCGAGGAGCGTTACAGCGGATCGGGCGGATCGAAGGAACGCAAAGACAAAGTCATGAATTCGCGACAGGATTGCTATCGACGAGGGTTCTTTTGTCTGGGGTCGCACGCAATCGACCACCGGGGCAAAATTTGTTGATGCGGACAAGAATCGCGAGGGTCGATCCACGTCGCGAATGGAGCCGGAATGCCTATCACTTGCGTGAACTCGAAACAACACCCCTCCACTCGAGCCAGCCCCGACGTTCTTCTGTACCACATCAATTCTACAATTGACCGTGTCTCCGTCTGTAAATTGTGCTTTCCCTGAGCGTGAGAGCAAGACTTCACTTCTGCGACGACCACTCTTCGATACAGAAGCGGCACCTGGACTCAAAACTTCCGGGGATGATCTACATGCAATGTGGCCCGGGAGATTCAAAGACTCGGTGACTGCGAGAAGTAGTCCTCGTCGGGATTACCTTTCTGATAGTAGCGTTGATGTCCTGCATGCGAGCTAAACGCGGGCTTGAGTCGGTGATTCAAATGTTGGCCGGTTATGAGATCTCGCCGCCCATCGTTCAATTAAACCCGTTCGACCTGACAATTACCAAAGTCTTGGTTTTATGAGGTACATTTCCAGGTGGGCACAACTCCAACGGAAGCGCTTTGAAATGTGTTCACACGAAAATTTGCAGCGTAGCCATCAACATCGAAGTTATCCTCCAGTGCCCAGCGAGAATGCCTGATAGTCCAGCCGCATTGTGTTGGGCTTGTGGCGCTTCCGGTGGTTGTACATATCGCGATAAGATGACCTTGTCCTTCCGGTCAGCCACTCACCTATCCATTTGCGCAATGTAGACGTTATGGTTAATTATACCCTTAAAGACCGTAAGGCAACGCGTTCCCTGACCCTGATCTCTCTCCTGCCACGTACCTGGCGCCCTACACCGCCCTCCTGTTGTCGCCACATCTACATACCTCCCCCGTTGACATTCGTAGCACAGGCAGGCGATCCGATGCAGAGCAGCTGGCCCCAGGTTTACCCTGGAATGCCGACCGGCGACTACAGCCCACAATGGCAGAGCTGTGCGTCCTGACAACCCTGCACCTCCACACGATGACGACGTTCACGCAGACTTTCAGGTGACCCAGAGCCTTCCAAACGTGACCTGGCCCCTTGCTCGCAACTGGGCGGGCAACATCCCCGTTCAGAGACCGGGCCATCCGAACGACACATTATTCTTTTGGGCGTTCGAGTCTTCGTCCGGATCGTTTACCGCGAATAGTACAGAGCCTTGGGGAATCTGGCTGAATGGAGGGTGAGTTTACGAGCGTATATGCGGTATGCGGCTAACATTCTGCGCAGTCCTGGCGGTTCTAGTCTCATTGGACTCTTGTTCGAGGTCCGTTTCCTTGGTGTAATCCATCACGACCGTCACATTGATGCGTACACTTTAGAACGGCCCTATCAACATTTTGAGTAACTATTCTGCCGCCGAGAACCAGTATGCGTGGTCCACTGTCGCGGATTATGTGTGGATCGATCAACCCGTGTGAGTCGGCCCTAGTCTGCACTGCGTCTTGCTTACGTTTTTGCTCAGCGGAACTGGGTTCAGTACTGCTGACGCCAATGGTTATGGTGGGTACACAAGCTAGGTCATAACCACCGTCTTCTGGTTCTAATTCCCTTCTCAGTTCCCAATGAGGACCAGCTGGGTGTTGATTTCGTGAGAATCGGTATCATGCCAATTCAGTGCCATGTTAATGCGTCCGCAGATGGGTTTCCTCGAAAACTTTGTAAAGGTGTTTCCCAATCTCGCCACGCGGCCCTTGCACATTACTGGTGAGAGCTACGCTGGAACGTACATTGTAAGTGCTGCTGTCATGCGAGAGGGCTGGCCATGTGACGCCGCTTCAGCCATACATCACCAAAACCTACTTCGAGATGGAGGATCCTCCCGTTAACCTAACAAAAATTGCTATCGGGGATGGAACCCTTACGTCCCTGGAAACATTCGCAGAATTGCCTGTGATCACCATCTTGGAAACGTATCCACAAATGATCGGGTACGATATACAGGTTTTTGAGTACTTTCAAGAACAGTACGTTCCAGCCGGTGGAATATGTGCTTTGGGGATGCTTATTTTCTGTTTAGAAGCACACTCTGCGGGTACAATCTTGTTCTCCAATACCCTCAACCAGGACATTTTCCAACTCTAAACGCTCCGTTACCTATTGATACCTCAGCATCCTTTGGCAAATACGGTACAAAACTCACCAAGGAACAATTGATGCGTGAAGTACAGGATCGGCTTGTCACTAAGCTCGAAAAGCGGGAGTTTGAAGGCTCACTGTTGGAAGATGGTGAGCGACTTCGCGCGCGGGACATGTGGAAACGTGACCTCGCCGGTCGTGCAAACGGAACCATCGACCCCTGGTATGAGTGTGACCTGTACACAGAGATAATCGACTACGCCGTCAACTTCACCTTTCCTTGGTGTACGTGTTCTTTCCCTGTCGTCCGCATTGGCTATTCATTTTAGCATTCCTTTCGCAGCATTAGGTGCAATGTTCGATTTCTACAATATCCCCGATGCGTTGAGCCCCGAAGCGCCAATGGATGCAAGCGTCTTTCTCAACAGTTAGTCTGAGTTATGAGTAGATGAATCAACGTTTACGCGCTCTCCCAGATGCTCAAACACGTGCCGCGATCCATGCGCCTACGAGCAAGGACTGGGAGGAAGTTATTCCTTCCCCATTTGCACCGTCTAATGGCACCAGTAAGCGCCCATTCCAGGACGCTTGCAGTGAACTTATGGAACTTGTCCCTAGCTAATGTCTTTGGTGACCCAAGTAAGCTTCGGTCCTTCTCTTCGTCATAGACTAATGATTAACGTTCACTAGGTGTCGAGTGAGTTCCTGATGCGGTTGACGTGATTTATTCTCAGAAAGTTAGGCCTATGGCGTTCCTGACAGATCTTGCCACGAACTTGACAGCACATGATATGGCGGTCGTCATATTTTCTGGGAATGACGACTCCCTCGTTCCCCACTTTGGTTCTCAAAGTAGGCCCACCCTCACTCCTTATCAAACTGCAGCTTGTTAACGTGCGCATATAGTCGCCATTCAAGTGCGACATTGCATTTTCGCGCATTCCTCGTGTCTGATTTGATTTCTGTTACTTAGAACACGACGTTTGGCGGAATTCAAGGTTTTACACGCAAGCCGGAAACACCGTGGTACAACGACGATGGCGAATTCGCCGGCATTGTCCACCAGGAACGTGGTTGGGCATATGTCCTCGTCGCTCACGCCGGACACCTCCTTGGATACACCAACCCCATCTCCGTGAGCGCCAGTTTACTTCTATGCCTCCCTATTAACACCCCCATTCAGGCTCTCACACTCGTCCGGGAGTTCATCTTTGGCAACAATCAAACTGGGCTGGTGACCAACACCAGCTCGGAGACGGTCACGGTTATCGGTGGTGAAGTATCCTCCCTCGCGGGCGAGATCATGACCGGCCAAGCGGCCATCTATTATGGTCGAGAGACAACTGCCTCCAGCTATGTCTTCCCGTCTGCGACCGTCGAGGCTTGGAACGCCTACATTGCGACTGCAACCGCGACGAGTGGTACAAATTCCATAGTGTCAACCGGTTCTGTGACGTGTAAAAGACTTTTCCTGGGAAGCGCGCTGGCGATCGCGCTCAGTGTTGTTGTAGAAATACTGTAGACGGTCTCCCTTTATTTAGGCACCGCAGGTGAAGACCGACCTTGTTCACGACGTTATGATGACCTGTCTTTATTATCTGACACGAGTTGTCTCTCCCCTGTGCTCTTCTCTCGGAATATCAATCGTCAACACGAACTGCTATGCTGTTCGAGCAACGTCTCTATGAACTCGGCGAAAGATGCGCAGACTTGGTCGGGTGGCCTTATGTCTTGCGGTCTTTCGTCCCCTGGGCGATACTTGCCCGTTTTTACTACCCATCGGTGATTTGAATCAGTATGCAACACGGTCCAATGCGGTGGTAGGGCGAGATGACGCACCTAGGACACGCCAGAGACCGAGTTCAATGGCGCCTTCGCCAAGATCCACATGCACGTCATCGCCGACCACAGCGATCCCCTCCCAGCGATGCGAGCGTGCGTGCGGGGAGCGCTTAGAACCACATTCGTGCCTGTGTCCGTGATCACGATCGTGAGTCGAATCAAGAGGGCCCGACGCCACATCCTCCCCCAGATCCCGTTGCAAGTCGTCCAATACGGCCTCGAAGAACGCCCGCGTAGGCTTCCCGACGACGATCGCGGACGTCCGCGCAGCGTCTTCGAGCGCGAGCACAAACGGCCCAGGGCCGAGGGAGAGCGCATGATCGGAAGCTTCAAAGTAGCGCACTTTGTGTAGCGCGATGAGCGGTGGTCGGTGTTGGCTTTGGACGACGTCCGTGATCGAGTCGCATCGAGATTTCGACTTTGCTTTTCCTTTTGATTTCGATTTCGACGTTGAGCTTGGGTCTGGGTCGGTTTGAGCTGCGGGCGGTCGATTTTCGCTGACGAGGATCCGGAACGCGGTGTTGAGGTGTTCGTAGTCGAGCAGGGCGGGCGCGAGACCGACGACGACGGCGTCGTGGTGTGGTGATGACGAGGACGGGTCACCGCCGGTTGGGAGATCGTCTCCCGTCTCCGTGTTGTCTGTACATTCTTCCAGAGCGGATCTCGAGAGAAGCATATACGGCCTAGGCAGTCCCGATTCCAATTCCCGAGGACGGCGAGCAGAGACGGATCGGGTTCGTCAGGCAGTTGATTCGAAAGACGGTGGTGCCGTACTCACCTCTTCACCCTCAGCTCTTTCAACACCGCCTTGAGAGCGCCGATGCTCGTCCATACCTCCTCCCGGCGCACGTCCAGTCCGGCTTCCCGCATCCGCTCAAACACGGCATCGCTAGATTCCTTGCTGGTGTTGCTACAAAGGCGGAAAGGGATGTGTGCTGCACGAAGCGCCGAAAGTGCTTGTGCAGCACCGGGAATGGCCGACGATCCTACCAGGAGCGTTCCAGAAATGTCGATAAGGAGTGCGCGGATTGGAGGAGGGTGTTTGCGTTGGCAGGGCATCTGTGTCGCAACGATAGAAGAGAACGATCCCAATGGCGTACTTGAAGGACAGCTGAAACTATTCGACCTATCCAGGAAACCAAGACGTTCTGGGACGGGCTACATAATCGTCATGTTACAAAGGTGAAGCCTACCCACGTCCTCTAGAACAAGATGACGGAAAGTTCGAGAGTAGTTACAAGAAGCCAAAACTAGGCACCGAGATGTATGTAGAGGATACGTTGATCGAATGGTACATTTACCGATTTCATTGTCTCGTTCAGCGCGAACGCTGCCCGGGTGTGCTCCAGCCGACCGGACTCGTTCACCATGTACTTATAGAACGTCGACGTAATCTTGCTCGTCTCACCATCGTCCACCGCCCACATCGTACCGATCACAGAACGAAACCCGGCAAACTGCATCGCAGACGCGAGATGAATCACTTCGTCCGGACTCTTTTCATCTCCAACGGTCGTCTGACAGGCAGAGAGGTATGCAAACTGGGGGTTCCCCAGCTGGCACCGGATGATGTGCTCGATTGTGAAATGTCCATCGTAGAGGGCGAACGCGGATTTGAAAGGTTGATTGCGGTTGGGAATACCGTGACACGCAAGATGAACCCATTCGTTCCTGCGGAATTCCTCAGCGACCCGTGAGATGCAGGACTCAGCACCCTCGATTCGCGTGAATGTCGCGAGACTGTCAACACGTTGACCAACATTTGTCAGTTCCGCGCCAACGGAGAGTAGTTCGTTCTCCCCCTTCGCTTTCGCTTGACCTATGGCAATGAAGCGTTTTCCTTCACTCGTAGAATGCAATGAGTTATGCCGTCTAGCATGAATGAGGGCCGTCAGGGTGGGGGTATAGGATGAGATATAGAGATCGACGAGATTTCGTTGACCCTTTCTATATGGACCAGCGGCATGCAAAGGCAGCGCAGTGAACTCGTCAGTAGGGCACCACCAGATACGTGACTGGGGTGGATGAATCGTTTGAAGGAGATTGGTGATAGGGAAGACAATCTTATCCCAGACTTTCCGCAAGACGGACGCGAGCTCTCTCGTCACGTTGAACCTCTTTGCACGCACAGTCAACGTGTGGAGTTCCATAGAGAGGTCTCGAACATTTTCCCGTGTGGTCTGCAATGGAATATGAACTGGATCCTGATCAAGTAGGACGATAAGCGCGTCGCAACTATACTTGCTCGCATTGACGATGATGACAGGTCCTCCACAAGCAGCATGTCGGAGATCGGAGAAGAGCGAGGGTAAAAGGAATCGTGAGAGACCAGGTAATTCGCGGATACGGGTCACAACTCTTTCCAATTCGACGTTGAGACGGCACGCTTGTTCATGCTGATTTACACCAGGCGAATCAAGGATGTTGCGAATGAGCGAGGATATCTGCGTAAACTTGTTTGCCAGCAGCTTTCCCGTTGGACCGGACGCAATGACATCGTCAAGAGGAGAACGAAGGCGAGTAAGCTGATTCCAAAAAACACCCCGTCCTTGTTCAAGAAGCTCGATTGCACGAGTGAGAGCACGATTACGAAGACAGGCAGAGAATGCGTCCACCGCGAGCGACGATGTGAGACTCTCCAAGACGACAAGATGTTGAGGCAAGGATGGCAGAGTAGCCAGGTGTTGAATAAGTAATTGAAGGGATGTTTCATATGCTAGGGGTGTCGTAGGTTGTTGCAAATCTTCAACCACGCGGATCCATGCTCGAGGGGCTGACAGATCACTGGGTGACACTGCTCGGGGTTCGTCAACCAGGTGGGCGCAGGGACTGAATTGCACCTCCTTATCCTCTACCAGTCTCAGCTGTATAAACCGAGTACGCAGGTAGCGTGAGATGTGGTCCAATGAGTGTGATCGGTATGGATGTCCCTGGGTGCATAGTGCTAGCCCACCTTGGGCGAACGAAACGGCCTCGTCGAGGTCCTCTACTGCCCCGACCTGCCTGTACCGACTGAAGAGGTGGACTGCAATGTTGCTGAAGGACAAAGATCGATTGTTGTGCCCTGGTGAGCAAAGCTCGAGTGCTTCGCGGTCGAGGGCAATGGCCTCGTTGAGGTCTTCTATTGCCCCTAGTTGGTCATGGCGAGTAGAGAGATCGACTGCAAGGCAGATCAAAGGGGTGGATCGAAGGGAGTGTCCCGGGTGGCAAAGGTCCAAGGCTTCTCGGTCAAGGACAATGGCCTCGTTGAGATCCGCAGTTTCACCGAGCCGCTCATACCGAGCAGATAGGCAAAATGCAAGGATGTTCAAAGAGCTAGATCGAAGAGGGTGTCCTCGAGGGCGAAGGCTAAGTGCTTCCCTGCCCAGGGTGATAGCTTCGTTGAGGTCCTCTATTCCCCCACACTGCATGAAACGAGTGGAGAGACGAACTGCAAGGTTTTTCAAGGACGTCGATCGACCAGGATGTCCTTGCGGGCGAAGGTCAAGTGCCTCTCTTCCGAGAACAATGGCTTCCTCGAGATCTTCCACTGTCCCAAGTTGATCGCGCCGAGTGGAGAGACAAATTGCAAGTGTGTTTAAAGACATTGATCGACCTGGGTGCCCGGGTGGGCAAGGGTCAGATCCTTCTCGAAACAGGACAATGGCCTCGTCAGGGTCTTCCATCGCAAGCCAGGTCAAGGACACAGATCGTTTGGGGTGTCCAGGAGGGCAGAGTTTTAGTGCTTCATGGTCAACGACGAGTTACAACCTCAACAAAGTTCTCACAGGTGTTCTCGCCGACGAATAGAAGCCAGAATTTAGCACAAGGTACAGTGTACAGTTAACTCGCTCATAGCACGCACCTTAATTTTGCTGTGTAGCCCATGGCGTTCTCAACTTGCCAGGTTGACCTTGCTTATTATTATATCTATCATAAGACATACCACTGAGAATTCCGGTCTCACGGCATCTGTACATAGCTCATGCTGTGGAGAAGAACACGAGTTCAACGAGCATATAATTGCACGACAGGTCTTAGTCTAAGTCTCTTCTTCCAACCCTCATCTCCGGACAAATGTGCGCAAACTTGTTCAGATCGATCCCCATCTTCTTCGCCCTGCTAGGTGTGGTCCACGGAGACATCGGCCCACCTTCCGAATGTACCATCAAGGCCTGGGTCAGAGCACCTGATCTCTCTCCAGACGTCATTGTGCAGGGCGATGTTAGAATCAAGATGAGTGCTGGATGCCCTGCCGTCGAATTGTGTCGGTGGGTCTGCACTTCAAGGAAAGGTCTTTCATACAAGCTTTGTGGGTATCTTACGTGTCGATTCCTCCAACCGCTAATATTCCTTAAACCAGACATTCCCGGGAACATGCAAAGAGTGTCCCAGTATTACCCAGAGCACCATGAGCAAGTACTCCCACCTTTGCCACTCTATGCATGACGAAACGTTAGCTAACGAGGACATATGGATTGTCCGAGAGGAAGAGATGGTGGTGTTTGAGGTGACACAAAGTATACACATCGACATAGGAGAAGCTTCCCATGATATCACGCAAGAGTTCTCTATCCTTGTTCCATCTACAAACTTCCCCCCCAGCTCTTAACTAATCGAATTCTGGTTTAGCGGTGGGCGAAAGAGAGGTGTGCTGCTCAACGGTCGGAGACGAAAATGACGCTGAACCTTGTTTTCCATAGCTCGTCAACGTTGACTCAATACATGAGCATTTTGTCCAGGTACTTTTCACAAATAGAACAACAAAGGAGGTGCCAGCAGGTATCACAGCTTTTCAGCCTCTATGCGAGCGCGCACATCCCTACTCCACACACTCTACACGGAAGGTTTGGAATTTCAAAGACCTCCCAATTGCCAACTATACCGCAGAAATCAGCGCTGTTTCTGGTATGGTGTTCTCTGATGTGTGTTTTAACAGATTCATGCCAGTATCATGCTGCTGATCGTGGCAAGTCAGGTTCCAAAGATCAAGCTATTACCATGATCATTATCCGGACCGGGCCTGTGCATACGTTCACTCAACCTTTGACTGTCTCAGGTTGTGTTTTACCAACCTTTTTGTCGAGACGGGCAGTCAAGCATGATATGATGGACTCGCAACCCATACAGAAACCAAAACGTATACTGTGTTCGACATGCGAAGATCTCAAAGACGCAGATCCTTATTCGTGGATGCTGTGTTCTGATCCCCCTCCACCCGGCGTTTCTGTCATCATGCCAAACCCGACCTTGATTCAGCTTCAAGAAAACGATATTATCACGACAAGTGCTACGGTCACAATTCCTGTTGAAGTAGATCGTCGACAGGTCTACAATTTGAAACCTATAACCAGACGATCGGTAGTGAGGTCCCTCGCGCACTGGAAGAACGCGTCGATCTAGATGGCCCCTCCACCGAATCCACGTTTAATTTGGAGTCATGGTTCGAGGACGAAGAGGAATGGGTACCATGGACGAAAGGGGATAAAGGTGGGCCGTAACCTCCAAGCGGGATGTGGCGTACATATTCGGGGAGAATCCCAGTCATAGTACGTCCCCCGGACGTGTCTGGCCAGGTAGTCATGTTGGACGAAATCAGCTGCGAGCAGGCCCCATTGATCCACTATCTCAGCAAAGGCACGCGTGGGCCGATCTTCGTGGACGGTGACGTTGTCCAGGGACTCCGTAAAGAAGATCCTGCGGAGCGGGCGCTGCTTGCATCATTGCTTGACCCAGTGATATCTTCCCCAACCAGGGGAGAGGAGCTCCTCGACCATTACTACACTGTTCCAAGGGACGGTAGACCATCTTTCTACGTTGGCGAGACATGGGTGAAAAAAGTAGCTTTCAAAGACTGGAATCAATCTAATCAATCTGTAGGGCCGCGCAGGACGGCACCCGCTAGGAGATTACCGGGATTCTAACCTCTGAAGATAGAATGCGATTGATTGTAATTACATAGGTCAACGTTCAACGTTCAACGCCGATATCGATCCTTGTCATAGTCTACGCCACAGCTATCCGAGACTCTGTGGTGATGAAATTCAGGCACACGACCTGACCGATCCCTCCTTCACCCGCAACTCCATCTACTCGACACGTCACGACACGTCCAGTGTCTGGATGGTAAACGCAATTTGGATTACCAGCAGCACAACTCGAGGTATCATAAGTTGCAGAGGGGCCACCTAAGTAACAGGGCCTCTTTCTCTCCATTGTCCCCTGCTAATGCAGGCGAATCATCTTCAGTGTGTCCTTACTTTTTTGGCCCTGTTGGGTGCGATTCATCGATCCGCTACTCGGATGCAGCGTCAAGACATGGATCAGGATATCTGATCTCTCCAGACACCATCGTACATGGCGACGTTAGAGTCGAAATAAGCGCTGGGTGTCCGGCCGTCGAAACCGTCTCGCTGGGATTGTGCTTCAAGGAAAGATCTTCCATAAAAGCGCTGTAAACAACTCATATTTCGATTTTTCCAAGTTCTGACATTCCCAGGAAGACACGAAAAAAAACATGCACCCATCATTACCCGGCAGTAGACGGGCTGCGTCACCATAGGCATTCCCACCTTTTCATATTACTGACCGTTGCGATCAGTTCGTGCACGAAGAAATACTAGTTGACGAGGACCTGTGGATCCGCCATGAGGGGAGGATAGTGTTCGAAACGACACAAACCACACACGTTGGCATGGGAAGAGAAGTTGGTCACGACATCACACATGAGTTCTCCGACCTTGTTCCTCCCACGAACTTCCCCGCAGCCCCTAATTATGTGAGTTTTGATTTAGTGCGTGCGGCAGGGGTGCATTACTAGTCAGACATGAAGACGACGCTGATCTTTCTTTCCCTAGCCTGCCAACGTTGACTCGATATATGAATGTTTGTGACTTTCTAAAATGGGATGACGGAGGAGGTACCAGCGCTTTCAGCCTCTATATGATCATATAACAAACTATACGGCACAGATCAGCGCCAATTCCGCTATGGGTGCACGTAGGTCAGTTTCTGTGGACGGCGGCAGCGTCCAGGAGCTCTTTTCCAAGGTTTCAGGGGAGCGAGCACTACTTGCACCGTTGCTTGAGCTAGTGATATCCTCCTTACCCAGGGGAGAGGAACTTGTCTACCGCTCTTCTACTGTTCCTGAGGGTGGTGAGTGCTTGACCTACGTTTGTGAGATGTGGGCAAAAAAGGTGGCTTCTAATGACTGGCGTCAGCCTGTAGGGTCTAGTAGTATGCTGCCTGTCAAGAAGCCACTATTCCAGCGCCTCCGAGACAGAAACGTGACCGATTATAATTACTCGTCAACAAGGGCGACGCACGTCTACAAACTCCGATTTCAAGAACATTGGCGATATCTTCGATGACACAGCTCTGTTAACCTTACTCTCCTTCCTCTGAGTCCCCAGAGTTCGCGTTTCGGACTTGATAGGCCTCGATGATACTGGAAACTCTATCCTCGTCGACGTGTGTCTTCTCCGCTCCGCCAATCTGCTCTTCCAGCCTCTCGAGATGCTGTTCCACCAAAGCCACCTGTCGTTTCATCCGCTCGATATCCTGTTCTACCTCGCAGACACGTTGCTCCATCCCTACAACCGCCATCTGGGCATACTCCGTGACGACAGCAGCATGCCGAGGACAAAGCGTTATGTGCGGTTCTGCGAAGCTCGAAAAATCGCCGGAAAGCTGAGCGAGCATTGACATCATGTCTTGACACCAAGACCAAGTCGAACGCGTAAGACACGAGGGGAATTGGATACGACTCAGTACGTAACCACTGTGCAAGTCCACGAAATACATACGTTTATGTGTATCTTCGACGTGCCTGAACATCTCTTGGAGACAAGCGGGGTCTGCCATGAGGTAGAAAGTAGGATTCCGGTTGGAGGTCTGTGTGCTCGAACTGAGGGACGTCGTGAACAGCTCGCGCGGCTGGTTTATACGTACATCATTCTAGACCGGATTCCAATGTTTGGCCTTGGTGATGGTGAAATGGATTTCAAACCGACCCACACACAAGTAAATGTTCATTCCAGAATGACTCAGGTGACATTAGTACGGGTAGTGTGCTACTAGTCCAAGACCCAATGCAAAAGTCCATGCTAAACAAAAAGTAACGAGATGCACAGGAGATATGTATAAATAAGTTAGTTGCCCACTAACTCCCGTAGAAATGGGCTATACGACTCCAGAGCTAGTGCAATCTGGAGCACAATGTCTTTGTTCACCTTCCTCTTCGTATTGCTCCTTTTCTCGTTCCAACGCTGCAATGATCCGATCGCGTTCTCGAATAGCAGCGATCGCCTGCTCGGAGATGTTCACCAGCTCCTTCAAAGACCCTATATACGGAACGGAACGTGTCAGCTCGTGGAAATACGTCATCCAACCAGCTTGTTCAACTCACGTTCTATTCCCAACATCATCAGCGTCTATGTGCCATCAAGAAAATCAGTTTCCTATCGAGAAAAACTCGTCCAAGGCCACGAACCTGGCGAGATTGCCCATCCCTCAGAAGATCCATCTTGGAACACTCGGCCAACCTCCTCCCACCCATGACGTCATCAATGAGACTCCACACCGACTCATCGACGAATTTTTGCGTTTCGATCAAATGTCCGTCAAAGTCGTTGATGAGTCGTGAGTACTGCTGGATCGAGCGTGTCTCCGTTAAGACCTGTTGCGGAAGCTGTTCCAGTGACCGTTGGACGTGTTCGACATGCTCGATGTCTGGATCGGGTTCGAGTTTGGAAGTTGAGGCAACAGCAGGGGCGGTGCCACCGTCGTCGGTGGCACTCACTTGCAGTGGCTCATCCCCGGTACCGCTAGCTTCCTCGTGTTCGATCGTGTCATGGAGGACAAACTTCACCCCGGTCGAGGTGCTTAGGCGTTGCACCTTTTCATTCAACTCGGTCTTGCTGCGTTCGCGATATTGTTGAACGACATGATTAAAGGAATTGCGTCCAAGAATACCCTGATATCTGGACGTATATGCTTCGGAAACGACTGAGCACGGTGTCAGTACCATCAAACGGAAATAAACGGAAGTGCTAACCCGAAATGAATGTTGTCATGGTCGCGACGCCAACCAAAGCCCAAACGACAAAGATAGCGCGACTTGCTGGTGTAGTCGGCGTCAAGTCACCATAGCCAATGGTAGTAAACGAAATAAAACCTATAGAGCAGGGTTATCCAGGAGTCCTTTAAGGAGATAGGAATACTAACAAAAGTATACGGCCACTCCATAGGTCCAGCCCTCAGTCGCTTTGAAGATGGCTGCACCGCCCTGCATAAGGGAATTAGTCAACATCCCCCCCACGTACATGTTCGCTTACCATCCAGAAAATGAGAAACCAAATCCAACTCAAGCTAGAGCGTGTATAATATGCCTTCTTTTCGGTATCCGCCACGTCTGCATGATATTCTCCGTCTTCTGAAGTCGTTTGAAAACTTCCGGTACTGCCCGGGAAGGCATGTAGCCCGCTGGCAGCTGAGGCATCCTGATTATCATGCCCGTTCGGAAGAGGATCACCACTGGAGCCGTAAACGGCGAGGCCCATCCTCGTGACAATTGCGGCCATGGCACCCAATCGGCGATGTGTTAGAGGCCCTGTAGCAAGTTCGTCACGATGGTAGACCGGATGAACCATGAACCATGACGGTAAAGTATTAAGATCAACGTTGTCAGTAAGGTAACGAGCATCTTGATCATACGTGTCGTAGAAACCTGCAGGAAGTAAGGTATCGAGTGGAGCGCCGGCCTCCAGAGCTGCAGCCTCAAGTTGGCGCTGTGGAAGGGCCCACAAATTAAGCTGCATGCCGTGCTGATGGCCATGGTGAGCGCTTCCTGGAGCAGCCGATCGAATTCTCCATTCAGCACGCCAGAAGCAGGACGCGAGGTTCGACCAAATGGACTGGTGTCCATTCGTGTTCTTTGGGACCCAAGTAGGTGCATGTCGTTCACGTAAACGCCATATGATGGCATGTCTCCACCGGCGCTCAGCATGCCTCCGACGGTGAACCGCTCGCCTCCTCTCCTGGATCACCAGAACCCGTCTCCGATAACCAAAGTCAAGGCCTTCCAGGACAGTCTGGCGAACATATCCGATCACGAAAGCGAGATTGATCACGCCCAGCGTGGCGTAGAGACAGACAAATACTCGAGAGCCTCTGCTGGTCGGGACAATATCGCCAAAGCCAATAGTCTCGATAGTTACAATGGTGAAGTATAAACCATTAATGAATGACAAGTCGAGGAGCAGCGAGTTGGCGAGGGCACCCAGCGCAATGTAGCAAAATAGACCAATGACGATGATGACCAAGGATCGCTGTCTCCGGGTGAGTCCACTTCCTATGTTGAATGATCATTCCACCAGCCACTACAAAAATGACGGCCCAGCAACTCACCACTTCGCTTAAAATCGGGGGTTCGGATAAGGTCAAACATAAGAGTCACGTTCGTGAACATGGATGCGATCGTGGAGCACAAAGTCAGCCAGAATGCCTGACTGAATGTGTAGTCACCCTTCATCGCTCCGAATGTAGCAAGAACAGCAATGTTGATAGTATCTGAACACAACAGTGGAGTCACGACGCGGGCAATGTAATGGTAGGCTTACCATGTATAGAGAGAAACACAGTACACAGAATTGTCATCGCCTTGATACGTCTCTCCAGGAAACGAACAACCAGACAGATGTTGGCCAAGACAGCGCACAGTATACTCAGCGCGATTCCAACGTCAAGCAAGGGTGGATTGGGCTTTGAGGCCACAATGGTAGAACCCTCTGTACGGATATACCAATCTGTTGTTAAACCAGGTATCTCCAGCAGAATACAGAAAGGAATAGTGATGCCAGATAAAATTGGCAGGACTCGATAGTGGGGTACGTATGCCTGAATCTCTTCCTCGTCACTCGGAGAGGGAAATACAGACGAAAATATTCTGGAGAAAATGTGACGCGGACCGTGCGTGCCCACATCTGGCAGATTGTCTGAATGAACACTAGAGGCAGTACCGCTAAAGTCTTGGGCATCATGTTCGGAGTTGACACCCTCTTCGTCTGTCATTCCGCCACTCTGCGGAGTAACACCAGTAGGGCTTCCTACTTTTTCCGAGACAGTCTGAGAGTCTTGTGAGGGCGTCGCCCGGACTTTCTGTGGTGTACCACCAAGCTCCTCTTCGTTAGGGGTGTCTGCCTTCAATGGATTGTTTAGGAACATCTTCGTGTTCATGATATAGCTTGTTAGTTGCGATACGTAGATGTAAAACACGAGAGAGGAGCATTCCAGGGGACGAAACCGCATCCAAACACAATAGTACCTGATGGAACAGTAGAACTTTCCGCCGCGGTAGAGAGGGGCACGCCAAGCCGCAGATGTCACACATCACGTGATGGCTCACGGGTCACGCACGTTCTACCTCGTCCACACGTGTACACCCAACACAACTAACATGGCGGAAATCGTCGCAGAAATCAAGAAAATCCCACCAGTAACGCGTTTCCTTGTGCTGTCCTCCCTTGGAGTGACCGTGCCCGCCATCATTGGGTTTGTGCCCATGCACAAGCTGGTCTTTATAACCCCCCTCATTACTAAGAGATTCGAGGCGAGTCCCGTTTTCTGCAAGACATCCTTTCACCTGTGACAGATTCGTAGATTTGGAGAGTCTACACGAGTCTGTTTTTCGGAAGTAAGTACACGTTAATTCTTGATCGTTGTAAGAACCTCATCTTCGATGAATTAGCAATGAGGCTGGAATACTTGTTCCACCTCGTGATGTTATAGTTGAGCTCCTTATTTCGTCCGCGGTGTTTGGACTTCCAACATATGACGCTCCACCAGCCGAAATTCTAATAGTCTCGAATCCACGTACTACGAACGTCGCTCCTCGGACTATGCGTGGCAGGTCTTCCTGGCGTCTCTTGGAGTTATTGTCAGTCTTTCCTCGACTATCACATTCCTCATGACACCCCTTAACAGTCCATAGGCGCTTAACCGTCCGTTTGGTTCCATGGTCCACGACCATGCTTTTCTGAACTGCCTCACGTACTTGATGTGCGCATTAGCTCCACCAGGAGCACAAACGTCCGTCATGGGCCTCATCACTATCCCGGTCAAGTACTTCCCATATGCGCTGCTTGCGATAGACTTTATCAACGACCGCGCCTCGGAGAGTCTGACAGGGATGATCGTTGGTCATCTCTGGTGGTGGTTGGTATGGGGTGCGGGTACTGGAACGGGAGGTGTGGAGCAAGGGAGGTTTGCGGGCTTGGCTCTCGCACCAAGATGGTTGAAAGATTTATTTGGTGAACGTGAGGGAGGGCGTCGAGCGACTAACAGGGATGGATATCAAGTCCACGCACCCAGACAACGTGCTGGGGAAGCTACGGGTGCTCGTGCCACCGGACACAGCTGGGGTTCCGGCCAACGGCTCGGCGATCATTAGGGCACGCACTATTTGTGATGTGGTATATTTCGCTGGAGAACCGATAGGTTCAACCACTTACCTATAGTTGGCACCTCTATGTCGGCCTGTAGTCCTATGCTTTCCAGCCATATTCATCCCAATATACTTTCATCCTGCTCAAAATATTTGACTGCCCGTCTTTTTCCAACCAAGTCATCAGTGTCCTCATCTTGAGCACCGACAATACCCGTCCTTTACCGCCAATGATACCTTCAACCTCTTCCGCCGTGCTGCCACCATCCTTTCCTCTCTCCTCCCTATCGAGCAACTGAACCACACCCACTACCTCGCCGCCCGCTGCCCGGATCGACTCAATAGCCAGCCTCACCGCCGTCCCAGCAGTCATGACGTCATCCAAAATGAGCACCTTTTTCCCCTGCACGGGCACCCCGACGAGCTTGCCGCCTTCTCCGTGATCCTTTGCCTCCTTGCGATCATACGCGAACCCGTACGAGTGGTCATACTTGGCACTTAGCACAAGCGCTGTACATGCAGCGAGCGAGATCCCCTTGTACGCTGGTCCAAAAATGATGTCGAATGCAGGGACCACATGCGCATCGAGCGCATCGACGATTGTCGCTGCGTACGCGTTTGCGATCGTGTTGAGGATCTTGCCGTTGCTCATCAGACCGGCGTTGAAGAAGTAGGGTGAGATCCTGCCGTGTAACTCAGTCGTGTGATCGGTTTCGCCAATGAGGGTCAGCGTACCGTCCTGATTTGAGAGTAAATTGACCAAACTTGAGTGCACCGACTTCTTCGGCTTGTATGAGGAGCTCGTTCTGATATGCGTGTATCGTGTCGGAGGACATTGATAACGGTAGAAAAGATCGGCCGAAGGATGTGCTCGCTAACGTCGTGTGGTCGTGTTTGGTCCGGCGTCGATTGGCCTTTTTTTGCACATGATGTATCTAGATACTTGCGCTTCCTGAAGAGTTATTGACATGGTTTGCAAGGCCGGTATGAAGTCTGTTGCGAACTTCCGGATCGGAGTGAGCGCAATGTGGGGCATATTCATACAGGGCGAACATGAACCTTGTTCTCGATGACCGCCATTTTGACCACGTCTCTTCCATGCATATAAGGGCCCAACGTAAGTCAAATTCAAATCTGAAGGCTACTCTCTCGCAGAGTATCAATGGGTAGGACTCTCGCCAGGGATCCCGGAGTGCTGCTCACCGGTCCTCCCACATGGCTACCTGTCCAGATATGTCCGCGCTCGCGTGAACTTCACATTTCGCCAGCGTCATGACCTTCCATTTTAGTGAGACGGTGTCCTAAGAAAGGTTGACAGGGTGTGTTCTCTAGTAGGCGTATAGTGGGCATTTCGCCCGTAATGCAAGTGGTTGTGTTGCGTAAAGGCGATTGCCGTCCCTCCCATGTGGGCAGCCTATTGATATGCCATCCATCACTTCTAGGATCCCAAACAATATCCCACCCAGCCGTTCATGTTCGTTAACCGCATGGCATCACCGTGGTTGTAAACACTGACATTGAGTAAAGTTGTGGAACGTCATGGGTCCGAGTCGTGAGACTTGCCATCCTGAAACTCTTCTATTATGCTCAAATTGAAATATTCACCCCTCTTCTCGTCATGTTTAGCTGATGCTTACGGTCTGACGAACGCTTCGTTGGGACGCACTGGTGAGGAAGGCTCTCGGATATAAATACCAACCTAGTCCTCCTACTGGTTCCTCGTATTCAGATATTGTCTAGAACCCCAACTTTGCAAAAAGCCACTTACCATGCTTGCCAAGCTCAGGTATCATCGCCCTGCGACATATATCAGCTTAACACTGACCAACCCGATATCCAATAGCGTTTTTACTCTTTTCCTTACCCGCATCTATGCATTGGGAATCTCAGTCCCAAAATACGCCATTCAGGATGAACTCGTGTCGGTCGACTTCACTATTAGTGAGGGCGACCCCACCGACGTCGACCTTCTCTTGTTTGACACCCGCTCTCCTACAAAGTATCCCGTTGACAGCAATGTGCTCGTTGAACCACATGTCAACGAGACAATTCCTAAGGATGTCGACCCAGGGTACGCCTTTTTAGATCTGTTTGACGAGCTTGTTCGCTGACATCGCTCGCCAGGGTATATCAATTCGTTGCAACTAAAGTCGGGTGTGTGCTCATTGGATACTTGTCATTCCGTGGCCTCAAATGTATGAACGCTGACATTGTTTTCTTTTTCACCCCCCCAGTGACGTTTCTGAGGAATATGCTCGAAGCAAGGACATCATCATTGCTTCACCTTGAGCATTTGTTGATTCCAAGGGCATCAGATGAGTCTTTGAAGTGTGCAACAAATATGTATCTTATCATACAGAAAATAAATAAACGTCTTGCATAGCAACGAAAACACCATTAAGCATTGGCCTATGTCAGGTAGAGTCTCATAACATGACAAACACTTTGTCATTAGGCCGGTACAGGTCACTCGGACACTTAAAGGCTCATGGCCCGGATCAATCTTGGTCACTCTCGAATGTGTTACATCCGGGCTGCCATGATCTGTGGCGTGATGGTAAGAGGATGTGGTAATATGCGACAAAATTCGTGACTGGCGGTCTTCCATTTTGACAAGGTCCACGGAAGTTGCGTTTGTCGTGGTCGTGATAAGCTGTTTGCTCGGTTCCCTTACGTCTGGAACTTACAACCGACACTCTTCCCAACGTTCTTGTCGTAAACACGTCTTAAGGCCGCAGAAGCGAAGAAACATGAGGCCTAGAGAACTTTCTCGCATCCAAGTATTCGTGCCTCTTTCGTCATTCAAATTTGTCTGATTATAGACCAATGTTTAGTTTATGTTAGACCTCACAAACGCGTTACCAACATTGGGACGTAGTACTAACAAAGAAAGTGCTTGGATATAAAAGCCAGCGGGGTCCACTCACCGACGGACGTCCCCCATAGTTCATCTCAAGTCCTCCAGCCTCTTCACATCACTTGACATGCTCGCCAGGCTCAGGTATCCTCACCCCGAGATATACATCGAGTTGTCGCTGATCGACGTGGCCATCCAATAGTATTTTCACCCTTTTCCTCGCCTACGTCTTTGCGCTGGAAATCAAGGCACCGGAGCAAGGCGTCCGGGGTGACTTTGTGTCCGTTGACGTTACTAGAAGCGAGGGCGATCCCACCGACTTTGACCTTCTCTTGTCCGGTCTCGAGTCGACTGCAGAGGATCCTGCTGGCAAATGGACCGAGCACATTGAGAGCAGCGAAGAACAGATCATTCTGATACTCCCAAGTGACGCCAATCCGGGGTACCTTCCTTTTCACATCTGTTTTGGGCTTGTTCACTGATATCATTGGCCAGAGTATATCAATTCGTCGCAACCAAAGTCGAGTATGTATTGTTTCCGTTTGTCACTCCTAGTGGCTCCCGAACCCATGAAACTGACCTTGCATTCCTTATCGTGGTTCCTCTAGTGACGACTCTGATGTATATGCTCGTAGCAACCCGATCTTAATTGGGGCTTGAGAATGTATTCACCGGAAAACGTCATAAAATGGTGACAGATGGCTTCCCGTATCCGCTCAGACTCACCCGTTCAAAGCACAACCTGGGGTTGAAGGCAAGCCGCGAAGGATGACTGCTTAGATAGAGTTCTTGATCGGACAGAATTGATGCCAGAGCCGGGATCTTCCCGAACAATCAACCGAACAAGTCACTGGGCGAGGGTGAACTCATGTGGATCTAAAACAGATGGACGCTTCTCTAACGTTAGCCTTACCCTATTTCCAGAATTCTGATCAATCGTGGCTCTGGAATGCGCGCGAATGGTGACGTTCAATTCAAGGTTTGATCAGGCAATCTTTGTCCATGCACAGGTGATTGAAAAGTCTGAAGAGTCGACCTGGTTTACTTGACACGCAATCAAATCTGGCACCATGGACAAAGTTAGCCCACCGGTTCGATTGTCAATCGCGCGGCGTGATCGACTGTATACTTGAAATACAGCCTATTGACAGATTTAGAGAATGCACATACCTGATCTCCACGATGGCCTAATTCGAAATATAAAGGACCCTTCGCATAAATTCTCGCTTTTGACCACAATGACGGGACGTGCAAAGTCTTGCACGAGACTGCATGTCTATAAACCGCAGACGTTCTTTTCTTCTTGGCTCTGTTCAGTAGCTAGTCATGAAAAAGGTGAGTAACGTGTCTGAAATCATGAAGACTATCCCCACCGAAGGCTTGAGATATTTGTTGACGAAAGCTCTTCGGAAATGTGAGTCCTATGCCAGCGCCATAGTGAATTGACGTTTGCTTAGCCAAAGGGGCTCCATGATCTAGGCACTAGATGTACGATCAGTAGGTCTAGCCGAGTACCTTGTCGAAACCGTACAGGTTTGTAATTACTTTCTCAGCCGCCAAATATCTCATTCTGGGGCCTAGGCTTGCTGCTCCAGAGGGTATCAGAATCGAAGACGTTGAGATGCTCTGCGGGGAGACGGTCCCCTGGATGTTCGGCTCACTCACGCCAGGATAAGGGGCTTACTGCCAGGTGTGTAGGAATGCAAAAGAACCTCGAGCATACATGTCCAGTTTTCGTGCGCCACCTCTTCAAAGTCACCTGCGACAGGTCCGAGCTTAGCGAATTTACCAGTATCGACGCTGTGGTTATGCACACTGCACAGCACTCCTATCAACGCCGACGACGAACAAACATGACTATAAAATGTCGTGAACAAACTGGGTAACGCTGTAAGAGACTCGACATCAGTAACAACCATCCCAATGTTCGCCGTATGGACGTACTGCACTCAGTATAAGGAGTTACGACAGCACATATGCTGAGCGGACCACCAATGCTAACTAGTGTGTATCGTCAACCCATTATACAACAACCAAAAAGGGATGGGACACACTTGCACTCAGGCACACACCAAATATGGTGTGTTGTGCGCACTCCATGGTACGCATAGTAGCGGTGGACAACATGGTCCACTCGTCCCAACCGGCCAGTCACACAACGTGCCATAGTCTTGGCACTGTTCTGGTTGTGCGTCCACACTTCCAGGCATCAATTGCGGTATTCGGAGACTAGCATCACGTACAGGGGAGCTAGCGACGAGGGAAAACAGCGATGCCACGAAGAAAGTCAGACGGAGGTACATAGTAAGTCCCACCATCGTCCAGGCTGCAGACTTGTCTACCGCATTTCAAACTCCGCATCCCCCAAATAGACGGCTGCCGAGGCATAAGGATAAGTTTAGCTGGGTAGTCCCGAGGAAGGGAAGCAGGACAATTTAAAGAACCCTTGGACTTCGAGCTAGTGTGTTCCTCTCCTGTGGCGGGAATTTTGCGAGTTGTCAGACGCACTTTTGGCTACGTAAATTGTGCCGAGCAGGAGAGCATTGCAGGCGCGTGATAACTTGACGAGATCTCAACAACCAACGATTGCAAAGACTGAATCCAATCCCCTCAGTCTGAATTGGTATTTAATATGTGGCAGGGATAAACGGAACATAGTTCTGTGAGACAGGAACGTAGCATATTACGCACGCATGGAGTGGATGCAAGAAGTGATTAGTGACGCAACACAGGTACAGACGCAGGGTAATCAATCTACTTGCAAAAGACGTCAGCTCGGTAGTATAAAACGCAACAAGGAGCACGCGGACCTCAAGCACAAACCAAGTAAGGTGTCGCGTGCGTACTCAGTGGTACACAGAGAAATGGTGGACAGCAAGGGCCTCTCGTGCCGATGGGCCAGTCACAGAGGGCACCTTCGGGTTTGCACTGGTCAGGCGTATTCGTTCGGTCGGGTGAACCAAGTACTGATTGATGAGGGTTGGGGCTGATGTCGGCAAGAGGGGAACCAATGGCAAAGGCCAGCAGCGAGGTTACGACAAGCGCCGGAGTAGGACGCATGATGAGGACGTAGTGACAAGTGCTCGACTCTGGTTCCTTGTTATATACTTTACGTTTCTAACCCCGCGAAAGAACCGCCGAAAAACATTGACCACGATAGACTAAAACTCACGACTAGTAAAATATGGGAGGAAACTTAGAATAATTCCTCCTCCTCTGGTTTCCAGTTCTTGGTCATATCCCAGTAGCCAGCCAGCTTTTGTCCAAGCGCTTCCTTCGCAGCTCCGTCAGTGGGGCAGCTCCTTGGCTTGAAGCTACTGAATGCCCGCTCCCGCAGTTGACCCTCCCAAACCAGATAGCACGCATTGTCCTCCAGCGATGTAACACCCTCTCCTTCAGCATTCGCCACTGCATCGGCCCTTTCTTTCCCCTTGCCTTCCGTGCCCTCCTCATCCCTTTCCTCAATTTCGACTTCTTCTCCCCCACGAGGGCGAGCCGCCTCCGTCCAAGCGATTCGGTGTAGCATCAACCTCTTATATTGTCGTATAAACTTCTGCGCGCCTTCCACATAAATCATGCTGAACCCCGGATTGAAGATACACAAGCCTGTCAAATTCATCTGTTCCGCGTTCTTCCGGACTTTAAAACGCTGAGCAGGATCCGATAGGTTCTTGACCCTTCATGACAAACAATATGAGGCCGAAGGAGAAAAGTGGCAACAGAAGATAGACAAACTTGAATACGGCACCACAAGTCCCTTTCTTTTCCTCCTCCAGCTTCTTATTTTCGATTTTTTCCCGTCGCTGGTCATCGGTAAGCTTGCGCTCGGCATTCATCTTCTCGTGTGTATGCTTCCTCATAGCAACCTCGCGCCGCACGCGAGCCTCAACTCGTGTGGGATCTTGGACGGCATCTGAGGTCAAAACTTTCATCAAGTTGGCCAAGCGAACTACGGAGCGTCAACGTCGGCGTTATACAGTGGCAGCCACACTGCGTCAAATACCTTTGGGAGGATCAGGAGGAATAAGGCCCATCCGAATACGGTCACGCTTGTCTTGCAGTTCGGCCTGCCGACGTTGCTTCCTCATCTTCTTTTGCTCCTACAGACAAAATTACAAAACGAGAACAAAATGTTAAACAGTATGACGTGCCTTGGCGGTCAATTTGAGCGGCTTGAGGCTAACCTTGTTCTTGTCGCCAGGAGCGGGAATGGGAATGGGGTGTTGGATATAGAGCGTGACCGGCGAGTCCGGTGTGCGAATATTGAGGTTTTCCAAACCGAAGGCAAGGTCGTCATACGTCTTGTTCGGTAGCAAGGCAGCATCCCACCACTCCACATCTGGCGGTGGCTCACGCTACACACAAAGTCAGCTTTACCTAGTCGAGCGGAAAAGGACCTGACCTTAATATTCTTTTCTAGAGTCTCGAACTCCGAGTCTAACCCGGCCTTGCGAGCACTCTCCGCGATACGTTGCTTCAGCGCCTCAAGTTGGATCTCCTGTCGCATCTGGTTCCCGAGTTGCACATACTTGCCCTTGGGATTGAACCTGAAGGAACGACCGGTTCTCTCTTTTGGAGCACCCTCGAAGCCACTGTCCTTCACGGCCGAGGGTCCAGATGAGTAAGGGTTAGATTTAACTTCAGTAATAGGAACTGGCGTCGCAGCGGGCGGAGGAGTAGGAACATTACGAATGTTTGCCTGACACCACAAGTTAGTAGATGCTCGACCAGATGAACCACATTTGCACCTTAATAGAGGCAAACTTGGGCTGCATTGGTTTGTACTTGTCCTTCTTCGACTGCGGCGCGATTGGGGTCGTCTCGAGCAGCAATGGGTGTGCGGCCATCTTCAGACCCGCTCCTTGTTGCGCAGGCTCCGGCTGCTTGTTCTTCTTTCCAGTTTGAGGCATAGACTATCATCGAATCGTCAGCCAGTTGCACAAGGATAATAATGCGGACGCACCATGTAAGGGTTATCCTTAATGGCGAGTTTGCTCTGAGCTTCCGCGACACGGCGTTTTGCTTCGGCGACTTTGCGGGAGAGGTCGTCCATGTTAGGCGCCGGGGAACCGGGCGCGGGGGAAGGGCTGGCAGTCTTGACGGGCGGCGTAGCAACGGCAGCGGGCTTGGTCACGACACCTGGAATGTTGCCTTTCATCGCAGCCACCTTGGCAGCGATTTCTGCCCGCTTTTGAGCAATGAGCGCATCTCCTGACAACTGCGATGGAAAAGTCAGCCGCTTAGAAGGGGACGTGACTGCAGGTGGTGAAACTCACCACGGGTGTCGATGAACCGTTAGAGTGAGTCTGTGGAAGAGCAGAGAGGTTATAGAAACGTGTTAGAAGAAAGTGCGATAGGTGAATTCACCTTGGGAGACGGAGAAAGCACTCACTGCATCGCTGGAGAGGACACGACACACATCAGGCATAACCAAGGCAAGGAGTGAAGAAATTGTCCTACCTTTTAAGCTTCTTTGCGACAGAAGTCTCGCCGTTGCCCTCGAACGCTCTCTTCTTGTCGCTCATCGTGGCGACCAACAGTGGTCGTGGTGCAGTCGACAAAGTAGACGCGGCGGCAGGTATCAAGGTAACCCCTCTGGTGGGGGTCACATGCATTTTCGAGGTGTCCCCTGCGACTTGCGTCTGGAACAGCGACCGCGATGCTCTCGTTCCTTTCTTCTGGGCTGCCAAGATTAAGACAGGCGATAGCACTAGTATCCGTCCCGAATGGAACTTTTGGTGCGCGTTTCCGCAACCAGATTGCCCCGCGCAAGGTCAAGTACGCCAAACGCCAAAAAGGTCGCATCCCTATCCCTACTGGTGGCTCTACACGCGGAACGACGCTCGCGTACGGAGAATATGGCATCAGAATCAAGGAACAAGGCGTCCGGTTTACCGCGAAACAGCTCTCGACCGCCGAGGAAGTCATCAAGCGGGCCATCAAGGTCGTAAAAGGTGCAAAGGTGTATTTACGAGTGTTCCCTGATATCCCTGTCTGCATTAAAGTGCGTTCATCATGGTATTCTGCCGGAGGCTGCGTTGATGCTCTATATACACAGGGTAACGAAACACGTATGGGTAAGGGCAAGGGGACATTCGAATTTTGGGCAACTCGGTATGTTTCTGTCTCTTGGAGTGCACTGGAAGTTTCTTAACTGTTCCAGTGTACCCACTGGAAGGGTCATCTTCGAGGTTGGCGGCGTTCCCATACGTGAAGAGATTGCACGAGAAGGTTGTTATCCCAAATGATCCTTCCACCCGTATCCGCTGAATGCCTTCGTAGCTCTGCGCCTAGGTGCCGCGAAATTGCCAACTACTTATGAGTTTATCACCCGCAAGTCACCACCACGGTTAGGAAATGTTGTGATCGAGCCTCCTTCACCGTCCATTGCTCCCACTCCTGTTACTACTCTAGAGGCGGCACAGACATAGTAGCGAGGTTTTCTTGGTTTAATGAACAATACAACCCAAGTTCACTTTTGCGTGAATTTCTGATTGACAAAGACAGGTATACCGTGACACTACCTCTTGCCGAAGTCATGCACAAGCGCTGGTCCGTATTGGTGTCTGCCACCTGATGTATCTTAAGGGTATCATATAACATGCCTGGAGCAACTCCTAACCCTTGGTTTCTCTCACCTGAGGAAATGTTCTTTCTTTGCTGTCAATAACTGTTTGTCCTTGGGTGTCAGCAGGTCAACTAGATTTCCTGAGACATCTTTATGGCGAGTTGGTAAGATGATGCTTAGGGTTTTAGTGTCTTGGGTGATTCAAACTTTGGAGATGTTGGACAACCAATTGCTCTTGGCAGGTCAGATCCACCTCCACACTTTCATGCCATTCCTGTCACTAATGCAATTGTATTTGTAGCCCCTACACACCCAAGTATTGGGTTATACAACTGTGAACACAACAACAATATTCACTCACTGAATTACTTTTGGAAAGTGATCTGCTGAGGACACATCACTATGTTTGACTATTATCTATTGAATGTATACAGTATGATTCTGACCATGATGACTATCATCAATAACTTTAGGAATTTGCAACCACTTAGAAAACTGCATACACACAAGGCAGATTTATGTGAGTGATTATTTTGTGTAACTTCATATGAAATAGGTCTCCAACTCAAATACTGATGTTGAATGGAGTATCTTAAATTAGGTAGCCATCCACTTTAGAACCTTAATGATAATATATAAGTAACAACCTAAAATTTTTTAAGAAACTTACCCTGCATTCTATAAATCTTGCATGCATTCTTTGCAGGTCTTGCTGCATAGTTCATATGGAAGGAATATGGATGATATATGAAAGGGTGTTTTTTATCAGATGTAGAAGTGACAGCATCCAATATAGCAGCAGCAAAGATGTGGCATGATTTAAACCAGCCACATTCTAGACCAATGTTAACTTGGTAGATAATATTGATGACTCTGAAAAGGATAGGAGCCTGCTCAGAAGGCCAGCTAAGTTCTGAATGGACAACTTTGTCTTTGATGGTAGGGTTGTCAATAATTGTGACTCTGCCCTCTGCAAATTGATAGAGCCCAAGGTGAACAAGCAGGGGATTTCCCTTGTGCTTTTCTTGGATCTTGATGAATGTATGTGACCATTGTGGCTGAGGCTGGCTAGGATGGGGCTGGACCTTTAAAAGAATGTAGGCATGCTGATGGCTAAGCAATGTTGACTGTTCTTTATGATATGTCACTCTGGTGACTATAAAGGGGTGTTTGGGTGCATGCCTTTCAAACATGCACTTATCAGCTAGAGGATAGAGTTGAAGGTCATAAAGTAAGTCCTATATAGTTAATGTAGAAGATTCAGAGGCAAAAGGATGTTTATTGAGCAGAGGTAGAAGTTCAAATTTGGAGCCAGTTGTAGAAATTATCATAATGGTGGTTGTTACAATGTGAATAATACACTACTAGAAAGCCCCATGGCTATCAGACTAGTAGAGGACAATAAATTTACCATCAACTAATATATACATAAAGAACAAAAGGAGCTAGCTAATTGTTGCCAAAATTGCATACTAACTGATGTGCTCCTGGTACACCTTGGTGGCTGTGCAGTACTTATCACCCCAAATCACCCCAAATCAGTATCACACACCACAGAGGGCTGAAACTACCAATAAAACATCTGAGACACCTTTATTATAGCATAAAACACCTTCAGAGCATATTTTGAGTATTTCTACTTCAAAACTCAGGCTTACATAAGCCACTGAACATGTGCTAAACATATGTTTGACATGTTCAGCACCTCATAACAATTCAAAGCCACAACATTAAATACTTAAAAATATATGGACAGATTTCTAAAAGGATCCTCTAGAAGACTGTCTATTCAGTTTTGCAAAATATGTAGATCAACTATGGGAAATGTGAATCCCTGCCACTCTACATCAAATTCATTGCCATGCACTCTTATACAGATATGCATCATGCAATGCCTCATTACACTCACACTATACAGTTAACCCTATACCCTACACATGTACAACATATTCTAGACCACAACCCTTTGCTACATACCACACACAAGCCTAGAACTAGTCTAGAAATCTTTCTACTAAATCTATATTGTAGACATGGCCCAGTATGCATGTTGTTACAACTTATCTCAGACTTAACAGCGTGTGTACCTTTTTCCTTTCTTACTTCACTTACCAATCACATGAGTACCCTTCTGGTCATGTGAGTACCCGTACAGTCATGGACATCTTTTTCCATCGTTCCATGACATTCTTTTGTCTTCCATCTTGATCCATGATTCGCTTATTCAGCGAATCACTGTTCACTATAAAACCTCGCCTGGCTCTTCCCTTTGTTCCCCAAGCTAGAGCTCCCTTCGAGTACCTTCCCCTGTACTAGAATAGCCGTTCCAATCTAGCTCTATCATTTCACCTCCAGTGTGTCCTCGCTCTCCACATTAATTGAGCGCTCCTTGAATCTCAAGGCTACCTTTGTGGTAGTATCCTTTCTCCTCGCTAAGTCGTTGCTTATCACACAACTCTCTCATACCCTAGTCGTCGTTGCTCAGATAGCGCAACCTTTCCTCGTCGTCGTTGCCTTTATTGCATGACTCCTCGTCTGTCATCTTTGATATCTTTGAAGGGCTTTTGCTTGTCCCTATCCGGGCCAAGCTTAACACATGTATAACATGAAGTATATACTCAATACCCTAGCATAGCATATCTTAGATGTAGTATACACTTGTATAAACTATAGAATAGTATATAAGGGATGCCCCCAGCTCTAGAGGACACTAGTCTTGTCCTCTTGGAGTTTTCTATTTGCTAGGAGGTTTAGACTCACTGTTAAGCTTGGCTTGGATAGAGACAAGCAAAGCCCTTTTAGTGATATCGGAGACAATGTAAAATGAGGAGTTGTGCTAAGATAGCAACAATGATGAGAGTGCAAGGAAGTCTTACTAGGAGCAAAGACTTAGATACAATAAATGATATTACCAAAAGATAGCCCAGGGATTCCAGAAGTGTCCAATCAATCAGGAGGATGAAGACTGCAAGGAGACAAGATGAGGAAGCTAGTATTGGAACAACTACCAAAGGATACAAGAGGTGATATTCAAGGGAGCTCTAGCTTGGAGATAAAGGGAATAATGGACTAGGGTTATATAGTGAAGAGAGAGATTTGCTGAGTAAGTGAATCATGTGACATGATGAAATGTCATGGAATATGAAAGAAGGGAATCCATGACTGGAAGGGTACTCATGCAATTGAAGAGATACTTGCATGGTGAATAAGCAGACAAGAGAAGAAAAGTACACATGCAGGGTAAGTCTTGAAATGACTAACCCACCCAAATACCCAAACAATGAACACCAAACACCCCTAACCCCTATTTGGGTGCTCACATCATTCCGAAGCCAAAACACTAAGATTTCACAAATACATGATCAAATCATTGAAACTACTCTCTAAACATTCTTTCATTCAATTCCTCTAAATATATGGACAAGCTAGATACTACTCATCACTTCTAGCATAGTGGCTATGCAGTGTGTACCCCTGACCACATGTGGCATCAGGGGCTCACCTCAATTATGCACACCACTTGCTCTACATCTAGAATTTCATTCTATACTTTAAAACCAGTATACCTCATGCAATACCTCATGCCTCAAGGCTATGCAACTAACCCTTGCCCTAAACATGTGTAGTACACACCACACAACATACCTTTCACTGCCTACCACATGTAATTCTAGAACTAACCTAGATTCTTCCCATTAAAACTATATTGTAGCATAGCTTGAAAACAGGTGTAGAACATGAAGTATATATCCAATACCCTAGCATAGCATATCTCAGATGTAGCATACACTTGTACAAACCATAGAATAGTATATAAGGGACATCCCAGCTCTAGAGGACACTAGTCTTGTCCTCTTGGAGTTTTCTACTTGCTAGAAGGTTCAGGCTCACCACTATTGTTCTCTTGCTCAAACAGCTGATTCTTCAGTGTTCATTTTTGGGAAACACTCTCTAAGTGTTAGAAATGGTTTAGGGTTGATAATTTGAGTATTCTATTAGTGAAATAAGGTGTTTCGAGTATGTAGAAGTGTTCATATGTCATCCATGGTGTTATGCACTGCACAGCCACCAAGGGTATTAGGGGTACATAGGTAGATCTTGAATATTAGTGTTCATATGTAATCTATGGACATTATATTCATCATTGACTGGTTGAGGGTGATTTTGCATAGTCATAAGGCTTGGAATAGTCCTTTAGGATGCATAGACTGTTACAATCATTTCTCTTTCATCTTCTGTTGTACTTCTTTCTTTTGCCCAACCTAATGTCATCTTTGATATTGTTCATTTTACTTATGTTCACTTCTTACTCATAGCTTCATCTTGTCCTTGTCTTATTCAGCTATGATCCAGTTCCAAGAGGTATGTCCTATTTGTCATTATCTTGAACATTCACTCCTCGGTCAAGTCTCTTATCTCGACCTCATTGCCCTTATCTCTTCATTAGTTCTTTATCCTTCTATAATGTTCTACTGTGGATTAGTCATTGCACAGTATCTTTCCATTTACATATAACCTGGGCCAGCCCTGTAGTAAATTGACTATCACTATTTAAACCTAGTAACCGCATGTATGCCTCTTTTCTTTACTTCGAATCTATTGTCTTTCTGCCTAGCATAATCTAGATTTTACTAAGGATGTTGTGACTCTTCGTGAGCTCCTCCCTTGGTAGAATCTCACTAGAGTCTAGTTACCTTTAATGCCAGCAACACTCCACTTCGCATTTCACACTAAGTGCAGCAGCGTTAGGTCTAACATAGACAAGGTTGTAACAAGTCTGGGATAAGTTGTAACACTCACCACTATTGTCTTATTGCTCAAACAGCTGATCCTTCAGTGGATTAGTCATTTCAGTGGTGAAGAAAACAAAATAGAAAATTAAGGATATATTAGTAAAATATTTATTTTGAAACAGTGTCCACAGCTACACAACTATATATAGTATAATACTCCTATACTGCCATACTGTACATGGAAGCCTTGTCTTCCAAAATGGAATCTAGATATATTGCCAAAGGTGTGTAAAAATGAAGAGAGTGAGTGATTCAGATGAGACTGTCAATGTCCACCACTACATTCACTTCTTCAAAGATAAGGAGCATATGATTCAATTCAAGGTCAAGATAGATATGCTTGTCATCTTTATATCTGTTACAACTTATTCCAGACTTATCTGGCATGTGTACCCTTTTTCCTTTTCCATTGCTTACCTATCATGTGAATACCCTTATGATCACATGAGTACCTTCTTGGTTATGGAACTTCTTCTCTTCCTTTCCATGACATTTCTTTTGATTATATGATTTGCTTACTTAGTGAATCACTTAGCACTATATAGTCTCACCTGTTTCTTCCTTCTTCTCCAAGCTAGAGCTCCCTTCAGATACCATCCCTTATATCTAGATAGCTTGTTCAATCTAGCTTCTCTGTCTCATCTCTTGTGAGTCTTCATCCTCCTCATTGATTGGACACTTCTAGAACCTTTAGGCTATCTTTTGGTAGTATCCTTTATCTTGCTCAAATCCTTGCTTTTTACAAGGTGTCATCACACTCTCATCATCATTGCTATTTTAGCATGACTTTTTTCATTCAACATTGTTCCAGTTACCATTGAAGGGCTTTAGTTGTCCCTATCTGGACTAAGCTTAACAATATCAATCACAAAGAAAGATTTTGATAAGATCTTTAGAGATAATGGCACTGGCCTCAATCATCTGAGCAGCACTCAAGATGATCACATCATTTACTTGAACTTGATCCTCAATCTAATTTGAAAGTGAAGAGGTTGCTCTATGGTAGAGAGAGTATTTTCCTAAACTAAATTTCATAAGGAATGTAGACATATGGATGTAATGCTCACCAGTAACATAATGATTAACCTGAAGAGAGGGCTTATAATCTTCTGTGATATGCATAGAAAGAATATGATTCATGAGTTTGACAGAGAGTTCCAAGTAAAACATTTGACTAAAGGAAGCCATTAGACAATATCCATAATTTCAAAATAAGATCCATAGTTCTGGATGATAATATGGCTCTTCTATAATCTCATAAGGATTATGGTCCTATTGAAGACTTTCCAAGATGGGGCCACCTTCATAATCATCATATGATCTACTAAAAGACTTTCATTAATGGCTCTGATATACTAGAAGATTAACAGCAGGAGTGGAGTGGGGAAAGTGGAACATATAGTGTTAGATCTAGCTCTTGATGCTAGGGAATAACTTCAACTCAAGTGAGATTCAACTAAGGGAGGAGCTTATAAAGAGTCACAATGTTCTTAGATAAATCTTACTGTATTAGATGAAAATGACTAATAGATTCCAAGTGAGGAAAAGTATTACATGATGTGAAACTAGAGTTCAAGTAGTGATTGCTGATCCACTATGGGGCTAGCTCAGGAAGGTATAAAAAAGGAAGATGCTATGGATTGACTAATCTGCAATAGAATGTAATGGAAGGTTATGGAACAATGTACATAAGCAGAACTATGAGACTGATATGAGAGAATTAGCTGAGAAGTAATAGTTTGTGATTAGAAAACAAACAATAGGCAGAAGACACTTATCTAGAAGCTAGATCATAAGTGTTACAAACGCTCTTTTTGCAACATCGTAACTTATTCAAACACTGATTAAAGCTCCTCCGCAACGAGGTTAAACTAGCCACTCAAGTCTAATGCTTGTCGTTAGGCTTGTAGTTCAAATCAAGTACCCCAAAGTTACGACGTCATGACTCCCTTATTCTTCTATCCGCTAAGTCTGAACCAACCTACCCTAAACACCACTGATATCTTCACGACTTCACGATAGCACGATGCTTGACATCGTGTGACTTATGACTTGACACTTTTGGACTAATTAAACCTTAATAGATAGAACCTAACTTTATTCGTACGTTTCCATTCTATGACTCATGCATTTCATTTCCGTTACCCTTTACCCTATGGCTATGCTTTATGCTTCTATTCCATTTTGATATGCCACTTGCCTTATGGTTTCCTCATTGTTTTAATCTCCGCTTCACAGCCTTATGGCTGTTCACGTCTACATTTGGATAACGGACCAAATAGGTACAAACATGTACTATAGTATATAAGGACCCGAATCGACGACCAAGGGATCCTCAGTCAGATCCTCTTGGGTATTTCCCCTCATCTGCTCATCTCTAAGTCTAAGCTGCCTAGTGGTAACCTGAAAGCTCTAGTAGCAATTAGGGTTATTTCAATAAGAGAATCAATTGGAGATGAAATGGTGAGACTAGTAGTAGGAAATGTTGATAAGTAGTGCAGGTGATTCCTAATAGGATGGAAGGTTGTGCAAAGCAGAAAAGAGTAATAGATGATATAAGAAAAATAATTATAACATATAGCCTATAGTCTAATCTTTGATATACTTTTGTTGTTGAATACCAAGAAGTGCATCTTCTGTAGTTGTATTCCCCCTTCCATGAACTTTCCTGGATGGAAGAAAATCTCTAGCTCTAGCTTTGTTTATATAAGGATATTGTCAAAGAAGATCCTTGAGATGTCAAGATTTGGCATTGAAAACTGGCTGATCTCTTTCTTCATCATCATTTTGACCTTGAGAAAGATTAGAGTCCAAGGGGAATACAGACTGTTGCTGTTCTGCATTGACTATGACAAACAAGACAGTTAGCAGCAATCACATTAAGTTCTTGAACAAGAGCTTCATGTTGCTCTCAAGAAGCTTCTTCTTGAACTTCATTGATGGTCTGCTCAGTGACAAATGATATATCATCCCACTGTGGCCATATATCTATAGATGGAAGGTTGATAGAAGAGAAATAATAATCTCCTTCTAGCACCAGACCCTCTTTTTTTTCTACACTCACTCTTTTCCATAGACTTGCCTAGACTCACCTCAGACTTGCTTTCTTCAAAATGACATGATCTAACATCAGATAGTGCTCTCTGATCAACATTAATTTTCAAATAAGATAGTTGTCACATCATGGTCACAGAGTCACTTTCAAATATGGATGAAATTACCTCACAGCCACTGGACTTGCTTTCAAATTGAGATGGAATTGCCTTATAGCTGTTATAATCTTCTTTCTCTCTTCCTCCATCACTCTACTATGCTTCATACAATCTGCCATCTCCTTTGAAATAACCCATATGAACTACATTTACTTCTTGTTCATCGTTTCCCCTTTTAACCCTCATCTGGTGTTACTATGAATCAGCTCAAGGGCAAGTTGTCTTGTTCTTTTCCTTGTTCTTTTATCTACATCAAGAACATTCACTCCTTGGCCAATTCTCTTGTATCGGCCTTATAGTTTCTGCTTATTCATAGGTTTTCATTGTGTTCTTTGATATTCTACTGTGGATTAGTCAATCCACAGTTCTTTCCTTTTATACCTTCTTGGAGCTGGCCCTATAGTCAATCAACCATCACTATTTAGTCATAGTCTTAGCATGTATAGTCTCTTTTTCTTACTTCAAATCTATTCATATCTTCTGCCTAGCACAACTTAAGTTTTACTAAGGATGTTGTAACTCTTTGTGAGCTTTTTCCTTAAGTAGAATCTTCCTTGAGTCTGATTATTCCTAGCATCAAGAATCCACCACTTTATGTTCCACACAAAGTGCTATGCTAGGTCTAACAATAGCCACTAAACTCACTTTCAAATTGGGATGGAATTGCTTTACAGCCACTGAACTTGCTTCCAAGTTAGTTAGGAGACCCTGCTTGTGAGTGAAGTGAGCTTGCAGGAGATTGAGTGTATAGTGGGACTGCATCAAACCTTGGTGGTTTATTTACTCTTTTTTATATTCAACCCTCCTTTGCTTGTGTGCCTCTATTCACCAGCCTTTGTGCATTTCAGAAGAGTTGAACTAGAGATAGCAAGCAAGAAAGCCCATGAGATGATCACTGAAGCCAAGAATGAGACCATGAAGCATACTAGGCCTGCCACACCAATGGACAGCTTGCACAAAACCCAGTATTTGAGTCAGAACCACCACAATGCAAGTCAGAAGCCTTAAAATCACAAGATAGGATTCCATCAAGCAAAGATGCATTAAGCAGAGAGTCAGTGTACCTGCCAGCCAAAATATAGTGACAGGCAATGAAGTTGAGGGTGGAGAGATGGTCAAATCCAAACAGCCATAATCAACAAGCCAGAAGGTTGAGCAGAGACATCCATGGATAAGACCACTACAGCAAGCACATCTATGGACAGAGCCACACAGAACTAGCCCAGCATGCTGCTTAAGAGGGAGGGAGATGATACTGGAGCAGATGAAGCTAAAGTCACTTGAGAACAAGGTAAATCAATGGCAAGCAGTGTGAGTGTGTCAAGTGCATCACACAACCATCTAGATTGAGATATCAGTATGACAAATCTAGCCAGACAGTCAGAGGACCCTATGAATATGATATGTAATGACAAGCACCATTCAGATGAGTTCACAGAGCCACCTGATCAGCCTAAGGGCACTGAAACAACCCTAATTGCTACTAGAGCTTTTAGGTTACCACTAGGAAGCTTAGACTTAAGAGTCAAATGTAGGAAGGGGAAAACCCAAGAGGATCTGACTGAGGATCCCTTGGTCATCAATTCAGATCCTTATATACTACTTTACATGTTTGTATATATTTGATCCATTATCCAAATAAAGGTGTGGACAGCCATAAGGCTGTGAAGTGGAGATTAAAACAATGAGGAATGCATGAGTCAAGTGGTGTATCAAATGGAAGAGAAGCATAAAGTATAGCCATAGGGGTAAAGGATAGCAGTAATGAAATGCATGAGGCATAGAAATGAAAGCATTGTAGGAGCTCGACACTCTCTATATTTGTAGCATCAGTTTTTTCCACTTTCAGGTCACTCTAGGTTTACTCGTGTCCATCATGCAAACATCCATCATGTCCTGTGTTTGTTGAAGGCTGATCCACCTCTATTTGTATGTATTCAGTTCTATCCATACCCAAACTAACTATCTGGTTACACTATCTGCCCTATCCAGTATCCGACTTATCTCAGGACTAGCAACTGAGATGGTTAGTACATTATCATATGTTTTCTTGTGTCCTGGCATCACAACATTTATTTCTATCACTTCTATCTCACCTGTCAATACTTTGACATTAACATATGTTTTACTCTTTTCTGACAGTCCTGGGAAATACCCAGACTATAAATCCCTGTACCTGCCTTATGCAATACATCTTTCATTTGGATTACCATCTATCAGTCACATCTTCATTCATCATCATCATCATCATTGTTCATCTCAATCTGGTCCTTGTCCTAGACTGGTTTTCATTCAATCCACTTCACTTTCAATCCAGAATTGACCAGATTAATCCTCCTGATGCTGGGCCTATGTCTAGTTACCCCTCCTCATCTATCTACCTTTTCTGGATTCCTCTAGAGACAAGCATAGCTTGCTCCCTTTACCCCTTCTTTGTGGTAGACCCTCTAGGAACTTAACCTACCACACTACTTATCTTTCTTACAGCGTATGAATAAAGTTAAGTTCTGTCATGTAAAATTTAATATATCTGTAAATGTCATATCATGAGTTGCAGGGTATCAAGCACTATGCTGTCATGAAATTGTGAAGAGTAAATGGGGTTAAGGGTAGGTGTTGTTCAAACTTAGTGGATATGGGAGTGATACAAGACAGGGTTTGGGGTAATTGATTTGAGCTGCAAGCCTAACAACAAGCATTAGACTTGAGTGGCTAGTTTAATCTCATTGCAGAGGAGCTTTAATCAGAGTTTGAATAACTTATCAATGTTGCAAAATGAGCATTTGTAACAGGCACAAGAAGGTGGGAAAGCAATTTAAGAGTCAAGATGGTGGTGTCAACAGGGACACAAGGGAGGTCACAGTTGAGTTAGAAGCATTGGGATGGCACACAGAGGTGGAGGTGAATGGTGGTGAGCATTGTCAACAGAAAAAGCCCATGGAACCACTGGACAGCATGAAGAAATATGCATAGAACCCTGCAGACATTGAGATCAGGCTAGGGGGGATAGTCATTGAGACTGAGCCAGACAAAAGTGTCATGAGTTGAACTGCAGATGTAGAGGCCACCAGGGAGCTCATGGGTATGCTCCTGATATGCAGGACAAGGATGAGAGTGCTGAGACATGAGTGAATGTGTTGATCAAGAGAGAGATGGAGTATGAAGGCATACAAGCAATTGATGCCAGTGATCAATGAAGACAGCCAGCACACCTCACAGAATGATGGCATATCTGAAGACTCCATGAATCCATCTATAGCACTTGCCAATCCAGTAGGGTGACCCTGTGACAAAGTGAGCAAGTGCATCAATACAGAATGGTTGAGTGCACATACTGGGTGTATACAATCAATGAGGGAACCAGATAGCAATGCAGTCATACCAGGAGACCTGCAAGATAAGCCAGTCACATTAAACAACCTACCAGTATCACTGGACAAAGCTGCAAGACAAATGAGTGAATTCCAGAGTGTGAAGTTCAAGGAAGAGTGGAATGGATTGACAAGTCAAGATGTTGAGCTTGCCAGCAGTAAAGTGCAAGCATTGGGAATATTGTGGTATAATGAGGATGCCAGGAACCAGGCTGAAGAACTTGTAAAATTTGTCAGGACATGCCAATAAATACACAGAGTGAAAGGTTGAGGTAAACACACCTGAGAGAGCTTGAGATGAGCTAGATAGGTCAGATGATGAAGAAGTCATGCCAGGCAATATCTATAGCTACTAAAAGTGTCTTGAATGCAATGTGGCACAATGATGAATCAATTGCATTGTGTCAAGATAGACACCTGGAAGGCAATCAATGCAATGACAGTGAAGTATGAACATGTCATGTTGAGACACCAGGCCAAAAGGCCATAAAGGCAACCAGGGCAAGTTAAGTGATGATGGAGGTGATGCCATAAGTGCAGACAAAGTCCACAGCATCCAAGGATGCCTTGAGGGCAATAGCAATGATAGTAACAGCAATACCATTGCACTGAGTCAAGATACATACTAGACTAGAGTGCCAGAGTAGCAAGGAGGCATCAAGAGCCAACAAAGGTGATTGGGACCACCAGAGCAATGTGATGGTGATGAAACAGATAGAAGATGAATGGCACAATGAGCAACATATGCTACAACTCAAAATGAGTCAATATGATATCACTGGCAGTC